>CAMPDV010006224.1:0-22095 GCA_946699065.1 Loxodes magnus | reverse complement strand
TAATCATGACTTCCCGATACGATGAACTCTGAATCACTGGATATAGCCACAGAATATACATAACTAGTGTGACCACTCATGGTCTTACAGGTACCTGTCTTGACGTCCCATAGTCTCACCGTATAATCATGACTTCCCGATACGATGAACTCTGAATCACTGGATATAGCCACAGAATATACATAACTAGTGTGACCACTCATGGTCTTACAGGTACCTGTCTTGACGTCCCATAGTCTCACCGTATAATCTGCACTTCCCGATACGATGAACTCTGAATCACTGGATATAGCCACAGCATATACCTAATTTGTGTGACCACTCATGGTCTTACAGGTACCTGTCTTGACGTCCCATAGTCTCACCGCCTAATCTGCACTTCCCGATACGATGAACTCTGAATCACTGGATATAGCCACAGCATATACCTAATTTGTGTGACCACTCATGGTCTTACAGGTACCTGTCTTGACGTCCCATAGTCTCACCGTATAATCATGACTTCCCGATACGATGAACTCTGAATCACTGGATATAGCCACAGAATATACATAACTAGTGTGACCACTCATGGTCTTACAGGTACCTGTCTTGACGTCCCATAGTCTCACCGTATAATCATGACTTCCCGATACGATGAACTCTGAATCACTGGATATAGCCACAGCATATACCTAATTTGTGTGACCACTCATGGTCTTACAGGTACCTGTCTTGACGTCCCATAGTCTCACCGCCTAATCTGCACTTCCCGATACGATGAACTCTGAATCACTGGATATAGCCACAGATCATACATAACCTGTGTGACCACTCATGATCTTACAGGTACCTGTCTTGACGTCCCATAGTCTCACCGCCTAATCTGCACTTCCCGATACGATGAACTCTGAATCACTGGATATAGCCACAGATCATACATAACCTGTGTGACCACTCATGGTCTTACAGGTACCTGTCTTGACGTCCCATAGTCTCACCGTATAATCATGACTTCCCGATACGATGAACTCTGAATCACTGGATATAGCCACAGCATATACCTAATTTGTGTGACCACTCATGGTCTTACTGGTACCTGTCTTGACGTCCTATAGTCTCACCGTATAATCATGACTTCCCGATACGATGAACTCTGAATCACTGGATATAGCCACAGAATATACATAACTAGTGTGACCACTCATGGTCTTACAGGTACCTGTCTTGACGTCCCATAGTCTCACCGTATAATCTGCACTTCCCGATACGATGAACTCTGAATCACTGGATATAGCCACAGAATATACATAACTAGTGTGACCACTCATGGTCTTACAGGTACCTGTCTTGACGTCCCATAGTCTCACCGTATAATCTGCACTTCCCGATACGATGAACTCTGAATCACTGGATATAGCCACAGCATATACCTAATTTGTGTGACCACTCATGGTCTTACAGGTACCTGTCTTGACGTCCCATAGTCTCACCGTATAATCTGCACTTCCCGATACGATGAACTCTGAATCACTGGATATAGCCACAGAATATACATAACTAGTGTGACCACTCATGGTCTTACAGGTACCTGTCTTGACGTCCCATAGTCTCACCGTATAATCATGACTTCCCGATACGATGAACTCTGAATCACTGGATATAGCCACAGCATATACCTAATTTGTGTGACCACTCATGGTCTTACAGGTACCTGTCTTGACGTCCCATAGTCTCACCGTATAATCCTAACTTCCCGATACGATGAACTCTGAATCACTGGATATAGCCACAGCATATACCTAATTTGTGTGACCACTCATGGTCTTACAGGTACCTGTCTTGACGTCCTATAGTCTCACCGTATAATCATGACTTCCCGATACGATGAACTCTGAATCACTGGATATAGCCACAGAATATACATAACTAGTGTGACCACTCATGGTCTTACAGGTACCTGTCTTGACGTCCCATAGTCTCACCGTATAATCTGCACTTCCCGATACGATGAACTCTGAATCACTGGATATAGCCACAGCATATACCTAATTTGTGTGACCACTCATGGTCTTACAGGTACCTGTCTTGACGTCCCATAGTCTCACCGTATAATCCTAACTTCCCGATACGATGAACTCTGAATCACTGGATATAGCCACAGCATATACCTAATTTGTGTGACCACTCATGGTCTTACAGGTACCTGTCTTGACGTCCCATAGTCTCACCGTATAATCCTAACTTCCCGATACGATGAACTCTGAATCACTGGATATAGCCACAGCATATACCTAATTTGTGTGACCACTCATGGTCTTACAGGTACCTGTCTTGACGTCCCATAGTCTCACCGTATAATCATAACTTCCCGATACGATGAACTCTGAATCACTGGATATAGCCACAGAATATACATAACTAGTGTGACCACTCATGGTCTTACAGGTACCTGTCTTGACGTCCCATAGTCTCACCGTATAATCTGCACTTCCCGATACGATGAACTCTGAATCACTGGATATAGCCACAGCATATACCTAATTTGTGTGACCACTCATGGTCTTACAGGTACCTGTCTTGACGTCCCATAGTCTCACCGCCTAATCTGCACTTCCCGATACGATGAACTCTGAATCACTGGATATAGCCACAGCATATACCTAATTTGTGTGACCACTCATGGTCTTACAGGTACCTGTCTTGACGTCCCATAGTCTCACCGTATAATCATGACTTCCCGATACGATGAACTCTGAATCACTGGATATAGCCACAGAATATACATAACTAGTGTGACCACTCATGGTCTTACAGGTACCTGTCTTGACGTCCCATAGTCTCACCGTATAATCTGCACTTCCCGATACGATGAACTCTGAATCACTGGATATAGCCACAGAATATACATAACTAGTGTGACCACTCATGGTCTTACAGGTACCTGTCTTGACGTCCCATAGTCTCACCGTATAATCTGCACTTCCCGATACGATGAACTCTGAATCACTGGATATAGCCACAGCATATACCTAATTTGTGTGACCACTCATGGTCTTACAGGTACCTGTCTTGACGTCCCATAGTCTCACCGCCTAATCTGCACTTCCCGATACGATGAACTCTGAATCACTGGATATAGCCACAGATCATACATAACCTGTGTGACCACTCATGGTCTTACAGGTACCTGTCTTGACGTCCCATAGTCTCACCGTATAATCATGACTTCCCGATACGATGAACTCTGAATCACTGGATATAGCCACAGATCATACATAACCTGTGTGACCACTCATGATCTTACAGGTACCTGTCTTGACGTCCCATAGTCTCACCGTATAATCATGACTTCCCGATACGATGAACTCTGAATCACTGGATATAGCCACAGAATATACATAACTAGTGTGACCACTCATGGTCTTACAGGTACCTGTCTTGACGTCCCATAGTCTCACCGTATAATCTCAACTTCCCGATACGATGAACTCTGAATCACTGGATATAGCCACAGCATATACCTAATTTGTGTGACCACTCATGGTCTTACAGGTACCTGTCTTGACGTCCCATAGTCTCACCGTATAATCCTAACTTCCCGATACGATGAACTCTGAATCACTGGATATAGCCACAGATCATACATAACCTGTGTGACCACTCATGGTCTTACAGGTACCTGTCTTGACGTCCCATAGTCTCACCGTCTAATCCTAACTTCCCGATACGATGAACTCTGAATCACTGGATATAGCCACAGCATATACCTAATTTGTGTGACCACTCATGGTCTTACAGGTACCTGTCTTGACGTCCCATAGTCTCACCGTCTAATCTGCACTTCCCGATACGATGAACTCTGAATCACTGGATATAGCCACAGATCATACATAACCTGTGTGACCACTCATGGTCTTACAGGTACCTGTCTTGACGTCCCATAGTCTCACCGTATAATCATGACTTCCCGATACGATGAACTCTGAATCACTGGATATAGCCACAGAATATACCTAATTTGTGTGACCACTCATGGTCTTACAGGTACCTGTCTTGACGTCCCATAGTCTCACCGCCTAATCTGCACTTCCCGATACGATGAACTCTGAATCACTGGATATAGCCACAGATCATACATAACCTGTGTGACCACTCATGGTCTTACAGGTACCTGTCTTGACGTCCCATAGTCTCACCGCCTAATCTGCACTTCCCGATACGATGAACTCTGAATCACTGGATATAGCCACAGATCATACATAACCTGTGTGACCACTCATGGTCTTACAGGTACCTGTCTTGACGTCCCATAGTCTCACCGTATAATCATGACTTCCCGATACGATGAACTCTGAATCACTGGATATAGCCACAGCATATACCTAATTTGTGTGACCACTCATGGTCTTACAGGTACCTGTCTTGACGTCCCATAGTCTCACCGCCTAATCTGCACTTCCCGATACGATGAACTCTGAATCACTGGATATAGCCACAGCATATACCTAATTTGTGTGACCACTCATGGTCTTACAGGTACCTGTCTTGACGTCCCATAGTCTCACCGCCTAATCTGCACTTCCCGATACGATGAACTCTGAATCACTGGATATAGCCACAGATCATACATAACCTGTGTGACCACTCATGGTCTTACAGGTACCTGTCTTGACGTCCCATAGTCTCACCGTATAATCTGCACTTCCCGATACGATGAACTCTGAATCACTGGATATAGCCACAGCATATACCTAATTTGTGTGACCACTCATGGTCTTACAGGTACCTGTCTTGACGTCCCATAGTCTCACCGTATAATCTGCACTTCCCGATACGATGAACTCTGAATCACTGGATATAGCCACAGCATATACCTAATTTGTGTGACCACTCATGGTCTTACAGGTACCTGTCTTGACGTCCCATAGTCTCACCGTATAATCTCCACTTCCCGATACGATGAACTCTGAATCACTGGATATAGCCACAGCATATACCTAATTTGTGTGACCACTCATGGTCTTACAGGTACCTGTCTTGACGTCCCATAGTCTCACCGTCTAATCCTAACTTCCCGATACGATGAACTCTGAATCACTGGATATAGCCACAGCATATACCTAATTTGTGTGACCACTCATGGTCTTACAGGTACCTGTCTTGACGTCCCATAGTCTCACCGTATAATCTGCACTTCCCGATACGATGAACTCTGAATCACTGGATATAGCCACAGATCATACATAACCTGTGTGACCACTCATGGTCTTACAGGTACCTGTCTTGACGTCCCATAGTCTCACCGTCTAATCTGCACTTCCCGATACGATGAACTCTGAATCACTGGATATAGCCACAGATCATACATAACCTGTGTGACCACTCATGGTCTTACAGGTACCTGTCTTGACGTCCCATAGTCTCACCGTCTAATCATGACTTCCCGATACGATGAACTCTGAATCACTGGATATAGCCACAGCATATACCTAATTTGTGTGACCACTCATGGTCTTACAGGTACCTGTCTTGACGTCCCATAGTCTCACCGTATAATCCTAACTTCCCGATACGATGAACTCTGAATCACTGGATATAGCCACAGCAGATACATAATTTGTGTGACCACTCATGGTCTTACAGGTACCTGTCTTGACGTCCCATAGTCTCACCGTCTAATCTGCACTTCCCGATACGATGAACTCTGAATCACTGGATATAGCCACAGATCATACATAACCTGTGTGACCACTCATGGTCTTACAGGTACCTGTCTTGACGTCCTATAGTCTCACCGCCTAATCTGCACTTCCCGATACGATGAACTCTGAATCACTGGATATAGCCACAGCATATACCTAATTTGTGTGACCACTCATGGTCTTACAGGTACCTGTCTTGACGTCCCATAGTCTCACCGTATAATCATGACTTCCCGATACGATGAACTCTGAATCACTGGATATAGCCACAGCATATACCTAATTTGTGTGACCACTCATGGTCTTACAGGTACCTGTCTTGACGTCCCATAGTCTCACCGTATAATCTCCACTTCCCGATACGATGAACTCTGAATCACTGGATATAGCCACAGAATATACATAACTAGTGTGACCACTCATGGTCTTACAGGTACCTGTCTTGACGTCCCATAGTCTCACCGTATAATCATGACTTCCCGATACGATGAACTCTGAATCACTGGATATAGCCACAGAATATACCTAATTTGTGTGACCACTCATGGTCTTACAGGTACCTGTCTTGACGTCCCATAGTCTCACCGTATAATCATGACTTCCCGATACGATGAACTCTGAATCACTGGATATAGCCACAGATCATACATAACCTGTGTGACCACTCATGGTCTTACAGGTACCTGTCTTGACGTCCTATAGTCTCACCGTATAATCATGACTTCCCGATACGATGAACTCTGAATCACTGGATATAGCCACAGAATATACATAACTAGTGTGACCACTCATGGTCTTACAGGTACCTGTCTTGACGTCCCATAGTCTCACCGTATAATCATGACTTCCCGATACGATGAACTCTGAATCACTGGATATAGCCACAGAATATACATAACTAGTGTGACCACTCATGGTCTTACAGGTACCTGTCTTGACGTCCCATAGTCTCACCGTATAATCATGACTTCCCGATACGATGAACTCTGAATCACTGGATATAGCCACAGAATATACATAACTAGTGTGACCACTCATGGTCTTACAGGTACCTGTCTTGACGTCCCATAGTCTCACCGTATAATCATAACTTCCCGATACGATGAACTCTGAATCACTGGATATAGCCACAGAATATACATAACTAGTGTGACCACTCATGGTCTTACAGGTACCTGTCTTGACGTCCCATAGTCTCACCGTATAATCATAACTTCCCGATACGATGAACTCTGAATCACTGGATATAGCCACAGCATATACCTAATTTGTGTGACCACTCATGGTCTTACAGGTACCTGTCTTGACGTCCCATAGTCTCACCGCCTAATCTGCACTTCCCGATACGATGAACTCTGAATCACTGGATATAGCCACAGATCATACATAACCTGTGTGACCACTCATGGTCTTACAGGTACCTGTCTTGACGTCCCATAGTCTCACCGTATAATCCTAACTTCCCGATACGATGAACTCTGAATCACTGGATATAGCCACAGCATATACCTAATTTGTGTGACCACTCATGGTCTTACAGGTACCTGTCTTGACGTCCCATAGTCTCACCGTATAATCTGCACTTCCCGATACGATGAACTCTGAATCACTGGATATAGCCACAGCATATACCTAATTTGTGTGACCACTCATGGTCTTACAGGTACCTGTCTTGACGTCCCATAGTCTCACCGTCTAATCTGCACTTCCCGATACGATGAACTCTGAATCACTGGATATAGCCACAGATCATACATAACCTGTGTGACCACTCATGGTCTTACAGGTACCTGTCTTGACGTCCCATAGTCTCACCGTATAATCATGACTTCCCGATACGATGAACTCTGAATCACTGGATATAGCCACAGAATATACCTAATTTGTGTGACCACTCATGGTCTTACAGGTACCTGTCTTGACGTCCCATAGTCTCACCGTCTAATCTGCACTTCCCGATACGATGAACTCTGAATCACTGGATATAGCCACAGATCATACATAACCTGTGTGACCACTCATGGTCTTACAGGTACCTGTCTTGACGTCCCATAGTCTCACCGCCTAATCTGCACTTCCCGATACGATGAACTCTGAATCACTGGATATAGCCACAGATCATACATAACCTGTGTGACCACTCATGGTCTTACAGGTACCTGTCTTGACGTCCCATAGTCTCACCGTATAATCATGACTTCCCGATACGATGAACTCTGAATCACTGGATATAGCCACAGCATATACCTAATTTGTGTGACCACTCATGGTCTTACAGGTACCTGTCTTGACGTCCCATAGTCTCACCGCCTAATCTGCACTTCCCGATACGATGAACTCTGAATCACTGGATATAGCCACAGATCATACATAACCTGTGTGACCACTCATGGTCTTACAGGTACCTGTCTTGACGTCCCATAGTCTCACCGTATAATCATGACTTCCCGATACGATGAACTCTGAATCACTGGATATAGCCACAGAATATACCTAATTTGTGTGACCACTCATGGTCTTACAGGTACCTGTCTTGACGTCCCATAGTCTCACCGTCTAATCTGCACTTCCCGATACGATGAACTCTGAATCACTGGATATAGCCACAGATCATACATAACCTGTGTGACCACTCATGGTCTTACAGGTACCTGTCTTGACGTCCCATAGTCTCACCGCCTAATCTGCACTTCCCGATACGATGAACTCTGAATCACTGGATATAGCCACAGATCATACATAACCTGTGTGACCACTCATGGTCTTACAGGTACCTGTCTTGACGTCCCATAGTCTCACCGTATAATCATGACTTCCCGATACGATGAACTCTGAATCACTGGATATAGCCACAGCATATACCTAATTTGTGTGACCACTCATGGTCTTACAGGTACCTGTCTTGACGTCCCATAGTCTCACCGCCTAATCTGCACTTCCCGATACGATGAACTCTGAATCACTGGATATAGCCACAGCATATACCTAATTTGTGTGACCACTCATGGTCTTACAGGTACCTGTCTTGACGTCCCATAGTCTCACCGTATAATCATAACTTCCCGATACGATGAACTCTGAATCACTGGATATAGCCACAGATCATACAACACTAGTGTGACCACTCATGGTCTTACAGGTACCTGTCTTGACGTCCCATAGTCTCACCGTATAATCTCAACTTCCCGATACGATGAACTCTGAATCACTGGATATAGCCACAGCATATACCTAATTTGTGTGACCACTCATGGTCTTACAGGTACCTGTCTTGACGTCCCATAGTCTCACCGTATAATCATAACTTCCCGATACGATGAACTCTGAATCACTGGATATAGCCACAGAATATACATAACTAGTGTGACCACTCATGGTCTTACAGGTACCTGTCTTGACGTCCCATAGTCTCACCGTATAATCTGCACTTCCCGATACGATGAACTCTGAATCACTGGATATAGCCACAGCATATACCTAATTTGTGTGACCACTCATGGTCTTACAGGTACCTGTCTTGACGTCCCATAGTCTCACCGCCTAATCTGCACTTCCCGATACGATGAACTCTGAATCACTGGATATAGCCACAGATCATACATAACCTGTGTGACCACTCATGGTCTTACAGGTACCTGTCTTGACGTCCCATAGTCTCACCGTCTAATCTGCACTTCCCGATACGATGAACTCTGAATCACTGGATATAGCCACAGATCATACATAACCTGTGTGACCACTCATGATCTTACAGGTACCTGTCTTGACGTCCCATAGTCTCACCGTATAATCCTAACTTCCCGATACGATGAACTCTGAATCACTGGATATAGCCACAGCATATACCTAATTTGTGTGACCACTCATGGTCTTACAGGTACCTGTCTTGACGTCCCATAGTCTCACCGTATAATCATGACTTCCCGATACGATGAACTCTGAATCACTGGATATAGCCACAGAATATACATAACTAGTGTGACCACTCATGGTCTTACAGGTACCTGTCTTGACGTCCCATAGTCTCACCGTATAATCATGACTTCCCGATACGATGAACTCTGAATCACTGGATATAGCCACAGCATATACCTAATTTGTGTGACCACTCATGGTCTTACAGGTACCTGTCTTGACGTCCTATAGTCTCACCGTATAATCATGACTTCCCGATACGATGAACTCTGAATCACTGGATATAGCCACAGAATATACATAACTAGTGTGACCACTCATGGTCTTACAGGTACCTGTCTTGACGTCCCATAGTCTCACCGTATAATCTGCACTTCCCGATACGATGAACTCTGAATCACTGGATATAGCCACAGCATATACCTAATTTGTGTGACCACTCATGGTCTTACAGGTACCTGTCTTGACGTCCCATAGTCTCACCGTCTAATCTGCACTTCCCGATACGATGAACTCTGAATCACTGGATATAGCCACAGATCATACATAACCTGTGTGACCACTCATGGTCTTACAGGTACCTGTCTTGACGTCCTATAGTCTCACCGTATAATCATGACTTCCCGATACGATGAACTCTGAATCACTGGATATAGCCACAGAATATACATAACTAGTGTGACCACTCATGGTCTTACAGGTACCTGTCTTGACGTCCCATAGTCTCACCGTATAATCTGCACTTCCCGATACGATGAACTCTGAATCACTGGATATAGCCACAGCATATACCTAATTTGTGTGACCACTCATGGTCTTACAGGTACCTGTCTTGACGTCCCATAGTCTCACCGTATAATCTCCACTTCCCGATACGATGAACTCTGAATCACTGGATATAGCCACAGCATATACCTAATTTGTGTGACCACTCATGGTCTTACAGGTACCTGTCTTGACGTCCCATAGTCTCACCGTCTAATCCTAACTTCCCGATACGATGAACTCTGAATCACTGGATATAGCCACAGCATATACCTAATTTGTGTGACCACTCATGGTCTTACAGGTACCTGTCTTGACGTCCCATAGTCTCACCGTATAATCTGCACTTCCCGATACGATGAACTCTGAATCACTGGATATAGCCACAGAATATACATAACTAGTGTGACCACTCATGGTCTTACAGGTACCTGTCTTGACGTCCCATAGTCTCACCGTATAATCTCCACTTACCGATACGATGAACTCTGAATCACTGGATATAGCCACA
This sequence comes from Loxodes magnus, assembly GCA_946699065.1. Lineage (NCBI taxonomy): Eukaryota > Ciliophora > Karyorelictea > Loxodida > Loxodidae > Loxodes > Loxodes magnus. The sequence continues at coordinate 11,220 of CAMPDV010006224.1, read as the reverse complement.
GCATATACCTAATTTGTGTGACCACTCATGGTCTTACAGGTACCTGTCTTGACGTCCCATAGTCTCACCGTATAATCTGCACTTCCCGATACGATGAACTCTGAATCACTGGATATAGCCACAGCATATACCTAATTTGTGTGACCACTCATGGTCTTACAGGTACCTGTCTTGACGTCCCATAGTCTCACCGTATAATCATAACTTCCCGATACGATGAACTCTGAATCACTGGATATAGCCACAGAATATACATAACTAGTGTGACCACTCATGGTCTTACAGGTACCTGTCTTGACGTCCCATAGTCTCACCGTATAATCTGCACTTCCCGATACGATGAACTCTGAATCACTGGATATAGCCACAGCATATACCTAATTTGTGTGACCACTCATGGTCTTACAGGTACCTGTCTTGACGTCCCATAGTCTCACCGTATAATCCTAACTTCCCGATACGATGAACTCTGAATCACTGGATATAGCCACAGCATATACCTAATTTGTGTGACCACTCATGGTCTTACAGGTACCTGTCTTGACGTCCCATAGTCTCACCGTATAATCATGACTTCCCGATACGATGAACTCTGAATCACTGGATATAGCCACAGAATATACATAACTAGTGTGACCACTCATGGTCTTACAGGTACCTGTCTTGACGTCCCATAGTCTCACCGTATAATCATAACTTCCCGATACGATGAACTCTGAATCACTGGATATAGCCACAGAATATACATAACTAGTGTGACCACTCATGGTCTTACAGGTACCTGTCTTGACGTCCCATAGTCTCACCGTATAATCTGCACTTCCCGATACGATGAACTCTGAATCACTGGATATAGCCACAGCATATACCTAATTTGTGTGACCACTCATGGTCTTACAGGTACCTGTCTTGACGTCCCATAGTCTCACCGCCTAATCTGCACTTCCCGATACGATGAACTCTGAATCACTGGATATAGCCACAGATCATACATAACCTGTGTGACCACTCATGGTCTTACAGGTACCTGTCTTGACGTCCCATAGTCTCACCGTATAATCATGACTTCCCGATACGATGAACTCTGAATCACTGGATATAGCCACAGCATATACCTAGTTTGTGTGACCACTCATGGTCTTACAGGTACCTGTCTTGACGTCCCATAGTCTCACCGTATAATCATAACTTCCCGATACGATGAACTCTGAATCACTGGATATAGCCACAGATCATACAACACTAGTGTGACCACTCATGGTCTTACAGGTACCTGTCTTGACGTCCCATAGTCTCACCGTATAATCCTAACTTCCCGATACGATGAACTCTGAATCACTGGATATAGCCACAGCATATACCTAATTTGTGTGACCACTCATGGTCTTACAGGTACCTGTCTTGACGTCCCATAGTCTCACCGTATAATCTGCACTTACCGATACGATGAACTCTGAATCACTGGATATAGCCACAGCATATACCTAATTTGTGTGACCACTCATGGTCTTACAGGTACCTGTCTTGACGTCCCATAGTCTCACCGTATAATCATAACTTCCCGATACGATGAACTCTGAATCACTGGATATAGCCACAGAATATACATAACTAGTGTGACCACTCATGGTCTTACAGGTACCTGTCTTGACGTCCCATAGTCTCACCGTCTAATCTGCACTTCCCGATACGATGAACTCTGAATCACTGGATATAGCCACAGCATATACCTAATTTGTGTGACCACTCATGGTCTTACAGGTACCTGTCTTGACGTCCCATAGTCTCACCGTATAATCTCCACTTACCGATACGATGAACTCTGAATCACTGGATATAGCCACAGCATATACCTAATTTGTGTGACCACTCATGGTCTTACAGGTACCTGTCTTGACGTCCCATAGTCTCACCGTATAATCTGCACTTCCCGATACGATGAACTCTGAATCACTGGATATAGCCACAGCATATACCTAATTTGTGTGACCACTCATGGTCTTACAGGTACCTGTCTTGACGTCCCATAGTCTCACCGTATAATCATAACTTCCCGATACGATGAACTCTGAATCACTGGATATAGCCACAGAATATACATAACTAGTGTGACCACTCATGGTCTTACAGGTACCTGTCTTGACGTCCCATAGTCTCACCGTATAATCTGCACTTCCCGATACGATGAACTCTGAATCACTGGATATAGCCACAGCATATACCTAATTTGTGTGACCACTCATGGTCTTACAGGTACCTGTCTTGACGTCCCATAGTCTCACCGTATAATCCTAACTTCCCGATACGATGAACTCTGAATCACTGGATATAGCCACAGCATATACCTAATTTGTGTGACCACTCATGGTCTTACAGGTACCTGTCTTGACGTCCCATAGTCTCACCGTATAATCATGACTTCCCGATACGATGAACTCTGAATCACTGGATATAGCCACAGCATATACCTAATTTGTGTGACCACTCATGGTCTTACAGGTACCTGTCTTGACGTCCCATAGTCTCACCGTATAATCTGCACTTCCCGATACGATGAACTCTGAATCACTGGATATAGCCACAGCATATACCTAATTTGTGTGACCACTCATGGTCTTACAGGTACCTGTCTTGACGTCCCATAGTCTCACCGTCTAATCTGCACTTCCCGATACGATGAACTCTGAATCACTGGATATAGCCACAGCATATACCTAATTTGTGTGACCACTCATGGTCTTACAGGTACCTGTCTTGACGTCCCATAGTCTCACCGTCAAATCATAACTTCCCGATACGATGAACTCTTAATCACTGGATATAGCCACAGAATATACATAACTAGTGTGACCACTCATGGTCTTACAGGTACCTGTCTTGACGTCCCATAGTCTCACCGTATAATCTGCACTTACCGATACGATGAACTCTGAATCACTGGATATAGCCACAGCATATACCTAATTTGTGTGACCACTCATGGTCTTACAGGTACCTGTCTTGACGTCCCATAGTCTCACCGTCTAATCTGCACTTCCCGATACGATGAACTCTGAATCACTGGATATAGCCACAGATCATACATAACCTGTGTGACCACTCATGGTCTTACAGGTACCTGTCTTGACGTCCTATAGTCTCACCGTATAATCATGACTTCCCGATACGATGAACTCTGAATCACTGGATATAGCCACAGAATATACATAACTAGTGTGACCACTCATGATCTTACAGGTACCTGTCTTGACGTCCCATAGTCTCACCGTATAATCTGCACTTCCCGATACGATGAACTCTGAATCACTGGATATAGCCACAGCATATACCTAATTTGTGTGACCACTCATGGTCTTACAGGTACCTGTCTTGACGTCCCATAGTCTCACCGTCTAATCCTAACTTCCCGATACGATGAACTCTGAATCACTGGATATAGCCACAGCATATACCTAATTTGTGTGACCACTCATGGTCTTACAGGTACCTGTCTTGACGTCCCATAGTCTCACCGTATAATCTGCACTTCCCGATACGATGAACTCTGAATCACTGGATATAGCCACAGCATATACCTAATTTGTGTGACCACTCATGGTCTTACAGGTACCTGTCTTGACGTCCCATAGTCTCACCGTATAATCATAACTTCCCGATACGATGAACTCTGAATCACTGGATATAGCCACAGAATATACATAACTAGTGTGACCACTCATGGTCTTACAGGTACCTGTCTTGACGTCCCATAGTCTCACCGTATAATCTGCACTTCCCGATACGATGAACTCTGAATCACTGGATATAGCCACAGCATATACCTAATTTGTGTGACCACTCATGGTCTTACAGGTACCTGTCTTGACGTCCCATAGTCTCACCGTATAATCTGCACTTCCCGATACGATGAACTCTGAATCACTGGATATAGCCACAGCATATACAACACTAGTGTGACCACTCATGGTCTTACAGGTACCTGTCTTGACGTCCCATAGTCTCACCGTATAATCCTAACTTCCCGATACGATGAACTCTGAATCACTGGATATAGCCACAGCATATACCTAATTTGTGTGACCACTCATGGTCTTACAGGTACCTGTCTTGACGTCCCATAGTCTCACCGTATAATCCTAACTTCCCGATACGATGAACTCTGAATCACTGGATATAGCCACAGAATATACCTAATTTGTGTGACCACTCATGGTCTTACAGGTACCTGTCTTGACGTCCCATAGTCTCACCGTATAATCATGACTTCCCGATACGATGAACTCTGAATCACTGGATATAGCCACAGCATATACCTAATTTGTGTGACCACTCATGGTCTTACAGGTACCTGTCTTGACGTCCCATAGTCTCACCGCCTAATCTGCACTTCCCGATACGATGAACTCTGAATCACTGGATATAGCCACAGCATATACCTAATTTGTGTGACCACTCATGGTCTTACAGGTACCTGTCTTGACGTCCCATAGTCTCACCGTATAATCATGACTTCCCGATACGATGAACTCTGAATCACTGGATATAGCCACAGCATATACCTAATTTGTGTGACCACTCATGGTCTTACAGGTACCTGTCTTGACGTCCCATAGTCTCACCGTATAATCCTAACTTCCCGATACGATGAACTCTGAATCACTGGATATAGCCACAGATCATACATAACCTGTGTGACCACTCATGGTCTTACAGGTACCTGTCTTGACGTCCCATAGTCTCACCGTATAATCCTAACTTCCCGATACGATGAACTCTGAATCACTGGATATAGCCACAGCATATACCTAATTTGTGTGACCACTCATGGTCTTACAGGTACCTGTCTTGACGTCCCATAGTCTCACCGTATAATCATAACTTCCCGATACGATGAACTCTGAATCACTGGATATAGCCACAGCATATACCTAATTTGTGTGACCACTCATGGTCTTACAGGTACCTGTCTTGACGTCCCATAGTCTCACCGTATAATCTGCACTTCCCGATACGATGAACTCTGAATCACTGGATATAGCCACAGAATATACATAACTAGTGTGACCACTCATGGTCTTACAGGTACCTGTCTTGACGTCCCATAGTCTCACCGTCTAATCTGCACTTCCCGATACGATGAACTCTGAATCACTGGATATAGCCACAGATCATACATAACCTGTGTGACCACTCATGGTCTTACAGGTACCTGTCTTGACGTCCCATAGTCTCACCGTATAATCTCAACTTCCCGATACGATGAACTCTGAATCACTGGATATAGCCACAGCATATACCTAATTTGTGTGACCACTCATGGTCTTACAGGTACCTGTCTTGACGTCCCATAGTCTCACCGTATAATCCTAACTTCCCGATACGATGAACTCTGAATCACTGGATATAGCCACAGCATATACCTAATTTGTGTGACCACTCATGGTCTTACAGGTACCTGTCTTGACGTCCCATAGTCTCACCGTATAATCATGACTTCCCGATACGATGAACTCTGAATCACTGGATATAGCCACAGCATATACCTAATTTGTGTGACCACTCATGGTCTTACAGGTACCTGTCTTGACGTCCCATAGTCTCACCGCCTAATCTGCACTTCCCGATACGATGAACTCTGAATCACTGGATATAGCCACAGATCATACATAACCTGTGTGACCACTCATGGTCTTACAGGTACCTGTCTTGACGTCCCATAGTCTCACCGTATAATCATGACTTCCCGATACGATGAACTCTGAATCACTGGATATAGCCACAGCATATACCTAATTTGTGTGACCACTCATGGTCTTACAGGTACCTGTCTTGACGTCCCATAGTCTCACCGTATAATCATAACTTCCCGATACGATGAACTCTGAATCACTGGATATAGCCACAGATCATACAACACTAGTGTGACCACTCATGGTCTTACAGGTACCTGTCTTGACGTCCCATAGTCTCACCGTCTAATCTACACTTCCCGATACGATGAACTCTGAATCACTGGATATAGCCACAGATCATACATAACCTGTGTGACCACTCATGGTCTTACAGGTACCTGTCTTGACGTCCCATAGTCTCACCGTATAATCTCAACTTCCCGATACGATGAACTCTGAATCACTGGATATAGCCACAGCATATACCTAATTTGTGTGACCACTCATGGTCTTACAGGTACCTGTCTTGACGTCCCATAGTCTCACCGTATAATCCTAACTTCCCGATACGATGAACTCTGAATCACTGGATATAGCCACAGCATATACAACACTAGTGTGACCACTCATGGTCTTACAGGTACCTGTCTTGACGTCCCATAGTCTCACCGTATAATCCTAACTTCCCGATACGATGAACTCTGAATCACTGGATATAGCCACAGATCATACATAACCTGTGTGACCACTCATGGTCTTACAGGTACCTGTCTTGACGTCCCATAGTCTCACCGCCTAATCTGCACTTCCCGATACGATGAACTCTGAATCACTGGATATAGCCACAGCATATACCTAATTTGTGTGACCACTCATGGTCTTACAGGTACCTGTCTTGACGTCCCATAGTCTCACCGTATAATCATGACTTCCCGATACGATGAACTCTGAATCACTGGATATAGCCACAGCATATACCTAATTTGTGTGACCACTCATGGTCTTACAGGTACCTGTCTTGACGTCCCATAGTCTCACCGCCTAATCTGCACTTCCCGATACGATGAACTCTGAATCACTGGATATAGCCACAGATCATACATAACCTGTGTGACCACTCATGGTCTTACAGGTACCTGTCTTGACGTCCCATAGTCTCACCGTATAATCCTAACTTCCCGATACGATGAACTCTGAATCACTGGATATAGCCACAGAATATACCTAATTTGTGTGACCACTCATGGTCTTACAGGTACCTGTCTTGACGTCCCATAGTCTCACCGTATAATCATGACTTCCCGATACGATGAACTCTGAATCACTGGATATAGCCACAGCATATACCTAATTTGTGTGACCACTCATGGTCTTACAGGTACCTGTCTTGACGTCCCATAGTCTCACCGCCTAATCTGCACTTCCCGATACGATGAACTCTGAATCACTGGATATAGCCACAGCATATACCTAATTTGTGTGACCACTCATGGTCTTACAGGTACCTGTCTTGACGTCCCATAGTCTCACCGTATAATCATGACTTCCCGATACGATGAACTCTGAATCACTGGATATAGCCACAGCATATACCTAATTTGTGTGACCACTCATGGTCTTACAGGTACCTGTCTTGACGTCCCATAGTCTCACCGTATAATCCTAACTTCCCGATACGATGAACTCTGAATCACTGGATATAGCCACAGATCATACATAACCTGTGTGACCACTCATGGTCTTACAGGTACCTGTCTTGACGTCCCATAGTCTCACCGTATAATCCTAACTTCCCGATACGATGAACTCTGAATCACTGGATATAGCCACAGCATATACCTAATTTGTGTGACCACTCATGGTCTTACAGGTACCTGTCTTGACGTCCCATAGTCTCACCGTATAATCATAACTTCCCGATACGATGAACTCTGAATCACTGGATATAGCCACAGCATATACCTAATTTGTGTGACCACTCATGGTCTTACAGGTACCTGTCTTGACGTCCCATAGTCTCACCGTATAATCTGCACTTCCCGATACGATGAACTCTGAATCACTGGATATAGCCACAGAATATACATAACTAGTGTGACCACTCATGGTCTTACAGGTACCTGTCTTGACGTCCCATAGTCTCACCGTCTAATCTGCACTTCCCGATACGATGAACTCTGAATCACTGGATATAGCCACAGATCATACATAACCTGTGTGACCACTCATGGTCTTACAGGTACCTGTCTTGACGTCCCATAGTCTCACCGTATAATCTCAACTTCCCGATACGATGAACTCTGAATCACTGGATATAGCCACAGCATATACCTAATTTGTGTGACCACTCATGGTCTTACAGGTACCTGTCTTGACGTCCCATAGTCTCACCGTATAATCCTAACTTCCCGATACGATGAACTCTGAATCACTGGATATAGCCACAGCATATACCTAATTTGTGTGACCACTCATGGTCTTACAGGTACCTGTCTTGACGTCCCATAGTCTCACCGTATAATCATGACTTCCCGATACGATGAACTCTGAATCACTGGATATAGCCACAGCATATACCTAATTTGTGTGACCACTCATGGTCTTACAGGTACCTGTCTTGACGTCCCATAGTCTCACCGCCTAATCTGCACTTCCCGATACGATGAACTCTGAATCACTGGATATAGCCACAGATCATACATAACCTGTGTGACCACTCATGGTCTTACAGGTACCTGTCTTGACGTCCCATAGTCTCACCGTATAATCATGACTTCCCGATACGATGAACTCTGAATCACTGGATATAGCCACAGCATATACCTAATTTGTGTGACCACTCATGGTCTTACAGGTACCTGTCTTGACGTCCCATAGTCTCACCGTATAATCATAACTTCCCGATACGATGAACTCTGAATCACTGGATATAGCCACAGATCATACAACACTAGTGTGACCACTCATGGTCTTACAGGTACCTGTCTTGACGTCCCATAGTCTCACCGTCTAATCTACACTTCCCGATACGATGAACTCTGAATCACTGGATATAGCCACAGATCATACATAACCTGTGTGACCACTCATGGTCTTACAGGTACCTGTCTTGACGTCCCATAGTCTCACCGTATAATCTCAACTTCCCGATACGATGAACTCTGAATCACTGGATATAGCCACAGCATATACCTAATTTGTGTGACCACTCATGGTCTTACAGGTACCTGTCTTGACGTCCCATAGTCTCACCGTATAATCCTAACTTCCCGATACGATGAACTCTGAATCACTGGATATAGCCACAGCATATACCTAATCTGTGTGACCACTCATGGTCTTACAGGTACCTGTCTTGACGTCCCATAGTCTCACCGTATAATCTCAACTTCCCGATACGATGAACTCTGAATCACTGGATATAGCCACAGCATATACCTAATTTGTGTGACCACTCATGGTCTTACAGGTACCTGTCTTGACGTCCCATAGTCTCACCGCCTAATCTGCACTTCCCGATACGATGAACTCTGAATCACTGGATATAGCCACAGATCATACATAACCTGTGTGACCACTCATGGTCTTACAGGTACCTGTCTTGACGTCCCATAGTCTCACCGTATAATCCTAACTTCCCGATACGATGAACTCTGAATCACTGGATATAGCCACAGCATATACCTAATTTGTGTGACCACTCATGGTCTTACAGGTACCTGTCTTGACGTCCCATAGTCTCACCGTATAATCTGCACTTCCCGATACGATGAACTCTGAATCACTGGATATAGCCACAGCATATACCTAATTTGTGTGACCACTCATGGTCTTACAGGTACCTGTCTTGACGTCCCATAGTCTCACCGTCTAATCTGCACTTCCCGATACGATGAACTCTGAATCACTGGATATAGCCACAGATCATACATAACCTGTGTGACCACTCATGGTCTTACAGGTACCTGTCTTGACGTCCCATAGTCTCACCGTATAATCATAACTTCCCGATACGATGAACTCTGAATCACTGGATATAGCCACAGCATATACCTAATTTGTGTGACCACTCATGGTCTTACAGGTACCTGTCTTGACGTCCCATAGTCTCACCGTATAATCTGCACTTCCCGATACGATGAACTCTGAATCACTGGATATAGCCACAGAATATACATAACTAGTGTGACCACTCATGGTCTTACAGGTACCTGTCTTGACGTCCCATAGTCTCACCGTCTAATCTGCACTTCCCGATACGATGAACTCTGAATCACTGGATATAGCCACAGATCATACATAACCTGTGTGACCACTCATGGTCTTACAGGTACCTGTCTTGACGTCCCATAGTCTCACCGTATAATCTCAACTTCCCGATACGATGAACTCTGAATCACTGGATATAGCCACAGCATATACCTAATTTGTGTGACCACTCATGGTCTTACAGGTACCTGTCTTGACGTCCCATAGTCTCACCGTATAATCCTAACTTCCCGATACGATGAACTCTGAATCACTGGATATAGCCACAGCATATACCTAATTTGTGTGACCACTCATGGTCTTACAGGTACCTGTCTTGACGTCCCATAGTCTCACCGTATAATCATGACTTCCCGATACGATGAACTCTGAATCACTGGATATAGCCACAGCATATACCTAATTTGTGTGACCACTCATGGTCTTACAGGTACCTGTCTTGACGTCCCATAGTCTCACCGCCTAATCTGCACTTCCCGATACGATGAACTCTGAATCACTGGATATAGCCACAGATCATACATAACCTGTGTGACCACTCATGGTCTTACAGGTACCTGTCTTGACGTCCCATAGTCTCACCGTATAATCATGACTTCCCGATACGATGAACTCTGAATCACTGGATATAGCCACAGCATATACCTAATTTGTGTGACCACTCATGGTCTTACAGGTACCTGTCTTGACGTCCCATAGTCTCACCGTATAATCATAACTTCCCGATACGATGAACTCTGAATCACTGGATATAGCCACAGATCATACAACACTAGTGTGACCACTCATGGTCTTACAGGTACCTGTCTTGACGTCCCATAGTCTCACCGTCTAATCTACACTTCCCGATACGATGAACTCTGAATCACTGGATATAGCCACAGATCATACATAACCTGTGTGACCACTCATGGTCTTACAGGTACCTGTCTTGACGTCCCATAGTCTCACCGTATAATCTCAACTTCCCGATACGATGAACTCTGAATCACTGGATATAGCCACAGCATATACCTAATTTGTGTGACCACTCATGGTCTTACAGGTACCTGTCTTGACGTCCCATAGTCTCACCGTATAATCCTAACTTCCCGATACGATGAACTCTGAATCACTGGATATAGCCACAGCATATACCTAATCTGTGTGACCACTCATGGTCTTACAGGTACCTGTCTTGACGTCCCATAGTCTCACCGTATAATCTCAACTTCCCGATACGATGAACTCTGAATCACTGGATATAGCCACAGCATATACCTAATTTGTGTGACCACTC
>CAMPDV010006223.1:0-27517 GCA_946699065.1 Loxodes magnus | reverse complement strand
CTTTATTATAATAAATAATTTTTCATGGTGCCTCATAATTAGAAACTGCAAAAATAATTTAAGTTAGTTGTTTACTCAATAAAAGTTAATATTTTTTTAATAAAAGAAGGATATTTCTAAGAATATAATTAAATAAAACTGTAAAATTTCTATTTATTTGTATTTTATATTTTTAAGAATGATGTATATCTTAAACTTTGAATTAATTACTTAAAAATAATTATTTGTTTTACGTAAATTAAGGATAAGCTAGATAATCAACTTTATCTTTTTTTTATATATTTCCTATTTAAATTAAAGTTATTAAGGTATTATTAAAGGGGATCTAGCTCAAATGGTAGAGCGCTCGCTTAGCATGCGAGAGGCATTGGGATCGATACCCAAGTTCTCCATTTTTATTAATTTATGGTTTTAACAAAAGAAATTTTTTGAGATAAAAACTAAATAAAAATATATTAAACTTTATTGCTTTTTTCACTTATTTAAACTGATAAATAGAACAAAATATATAAAAATATTAAGAAACTAATTTTTAAAGACTTTTATACAGCTAATTGTAAAATTTTATTTTTAATGAAAAATCAGACCAAAAATTTGCCCTTAGTTTAGCTACATCTTCGTTTAAAGTTAACAAAATGCTAAAATAGGCTTTTCATCTCAACAAAATTCTCTTTTATCTTTACCTAGACTTATTTTTCTATTTGGTAAAAGCTTATTAACGTTAATCATAACTTCCATTATTAATTTTTTATAATCTTTAATTTTTAGACTTCGAATATCCAATTATTTTAAAAGAAAACCTTAAAAATTATATAAAAATAAATAAAAATTAAAAGTTATGATTATTTAATTAGTCAGAAATATATTTTTAATAATTATTATCATCACATAATTAAACTTATTCAGATTCGTCTATAAATAAATATTTCTATATTAAAATTAAAGATAAATAAATGAATATAACTAATTTGTACAACTTAGACAAGGAAATTCATCTTTTACCATCCTTAAAAATAATAGAAATAAAAAAGTGATATTGTAGCTTTAAATTTAGTAGTTGCATAAGTTTAATTATTTATTTTTACAAAATATAATAGAATTTACTTATAGCATAATTTAATTATAAATATTATAAATTAAATAAATGACTGGGAATAAAATCTAAGCACTTAGTTAAATTAAAGATTCAAATTCGAAATGTTGTTATGCTATACATGGAACAAGTAATGATAGCATGCTAAATTAGGAAGAAAGTTAGAAAGATTAAGAAGAATCTTTATTTTATTTACCTAATTGGAGATAATAAAAAACTTGAGTAAAAATGAGAGAAAATAAATAATTAGGAACAATTATCTAGACAGTAAAGAGGAGATTAGTCAAATTTAGTATATGTTTCCTGATAAATAAAACTTATTAAAAGTCTATTAAGACAGAATGCTTAAATAACTAAAAAATTGTAAAGAAGAAAAAACTCTAAAATATTTGAAATTGGAAAGGAAAATGAAGAGAGTTGATTATTGACATCTATTTTATTTAAATAAATTTTAAAATATAAAATAGATACCATTTGAATATTCCTCCTCAACTCATATCATTTTAAACTAAATGCTTAATATATTAAATAAGCAATAGCACTTATATTATATACTCATCTTACAGATCAATAACTTTTAAAATTTATTTTTTATTTTTTAGTTTTAGTCATTTTCTTAAAAATTATATTAGATATTTTTCAATTAATATTCAGTTAATTAAGCATAAAGTTGGGTAAGTAGATTATGATATGAAGATATAAAAGGAAAAAATATATATCTATTATAAAAACTAAATATAGATAAAGAAATGTTTAATAAAGCTAATTTAATTAATATTCAGAAATTAGAGATAATTGGCTTACAATTTTTTTGAAATAAGCATAATAGAATGATTGCAGACCTTTCAATATAGTTTAATATTTTTGGCTTTAAGAATTTTAGATTATATTAAATTATTTTGTTAGATGACTTCCATAACAATACAATTGAGGAATCTGAAAAACAATTTGAAAACCAAGGTAAAGCATTTTACTAATCCAAGTAAGGATTTATCAAATAATGTTTAAGAGTTTCTATATAGAAAGAATTATATTTGCATGAGTAAATTAAAAGTTAAATATCATAGAAAGTATATAATTAAAGTATATAGAGCATACATAAAGAATATATTAAAGGAATAATTTTAAATAAATTCTAAATCTCCTTACTATAACTAATAAAATTATTATGTAGTTTCTTATTTTTAGTTTATTAAATTGATATTTAGAAAAATCTATCTAAGTAATTCTAAAAAATAGAGCAAAATATATAAACATTTAATCATTATTGCCTAAAAATTAGTTTTTTGTTATCTAAAATTAGCTATAATTATAAAAGCTAAATAAGAATAATTATTTTACTTTTTTATGGCTTAGATTATATAATTTAAAAATTTATTTCAAAATTAATTCAAACTTACTCTATCCTTGCTGAGAAGCTTTATTTTAATTTTTTATATTAGTTTAATTCTTTCTTAGCTTATGCAAAGGAAAAAAGTTAAGATTTAAATAATATATTTATTCTTTAAAATAACTAATTCATTGGAGAAAAGTAAAAGCGAAATATAACTTGGTTTAAGAATCTGAAGTTTAGTGAAGGAAAAATAAATTTTTCTTATTCAGTAAGTGGAATTCAGCTACTCATAAAGATTTAAGCATTTTAGGATAAAAAATTTTAGCAAGGTAATTCCAATTATTTTATATTTAAAAAAGTAAATTTTTTAATGTGTTTGAGCATCTATTTTTGCATATTTTCCCTTAGAAAATCTTAACATAAGTAGAGGTAATGGATTTGTAATAAGAACTAAAAAGATTGGGAGATCCTTACTTAAAAAAATGATAATAATAATATTAAAACTCGAGGAAAAGAGTAAGTTTATGTAAAAAGTTGAATTAACTCCTAAAGAAAGATTATATAAGCAATGGATACTTTTACTCTCTAAAAGGAAGAATATAAAAAATATATTCAGAACTGAAAAATTTTGAAATTAATAAGAACTTCTGCTTGTATAAATTATAAGATTTTTAGATTATCATATTAAGATTTTTTTAGCTTAAGAAATAAAAATAGACTAACAAAGCATTTTATCTTCTTTCTTTGTTTTATCACTTATCTTGAAATTATATTATTGCTTATTCATCCTTTTTGTTTTGGTTAATAATATAAACTTCATTTAATTTTCTTATTCATAAGTCTCTATTAATAATGAGTATGCAGAGGTATAATAGATTTATACCTTTTGTCTAGTAAATAATTTATAACTATAAGGTTCCAAGTTATTTTAATACCAGATTTTATATTATATGGTAATTAAATAAAGATTTAATATCAGTTATCAAACTAGAGAGTATTTTAAATTGGTTATAGATAGAAACTAAAATAATTTATCTTTCTATTTTTATATTTATTTACTAAACGTTTTAAGAAAAATCTTATGCTTCTAGATTAAAATAGTTCTTTAGAAGCTATTACTTTAGCATAATCAACTCTTTATCATTTATGATAAAACAGATCCTTAGCTTTAAAGAGTAAATTAAGGTGTTAAGATAACTATATTCACTTAAAAGCAGTATCTAGTTTAAGTTTTATAATTATAGGTATTTTAGTTCTCATATGAGCTTTAATTATTATCAACATACCTTAACATATATAAACAATCTTTTATTTATGCGCTAGTTAAAGCAAACTAGACAAATTAAAATTCTAACTTAGATGATAATAAAAATAATAGGAAATAGAATTGTTTAATAACAGAGTGCTAGGTAAAACTTAAATTAAGCATTTAAGTTAAATTTTATTTTAGCTAATTTTAATTTAAAAAGATATCATAAAGCATTAATATAACAAACTATTTTGGTTTAAACTTAAATGTTAAAAACATTAATCTAGTCCATTTAATTTTAGCTTTCTCTTATTAAATGCTAGTTAAGAGTTAATTATGAGAAAATTTACTTAAATAGCTTATAATTAAACTTCCATCAATAACTCACATATATTTATTGATCAATCAATTTCTATTTTTATTCTTCACTTTTTGATTTAAGAAAAAAGCTTGTTTATCACATAACTTTCCAAATAAAATATTAGCTATCTAATATTTCTTAGGTATATCAAAGTTGCCTACTATAAATCAAGCATTTTAAAATTTAAAGCATTTTATTAAAGTTATTAATTTATGTGAAAATATAGTAAAACTAATTTTTTATAGCTAAACAGTAATAGTTATTGATTTAGAATTTGAAAGAGTAATTTTTGGAATATTTTTGGAAATTCATAGTTAGGAAAGAATAAAAAATATTTATAATTGTTAAAATATACAAATACAGTCTTTTAGTAATTCCAATTCTAAATTGTCAATAATTTTTCCAAATTTCATACATTTTTCAACTTTCGGAATTTTTTAAAAGCAAAAACTTTTTGAATGTTGATTTGGCACTGATTTTATAAATTAACTCTGGTTAAAAATTAAATTTTTTAATCCTAGATATCTAATTTTTAAGTATTTAACTAGCTTATGATTTTTAAGATTTCCTCAATATTTATTCTCTCACTTGGATCTTGTTTTCAACAATTAGAAATTAAATCTTTAAATGATTAGAGACAATCCTTAGGAATTTACTCTCTTTCTCCTTCTTAAATATGAAATTTTATTACTGCAGCTAAAGTTTATTCCCAAGGAATTTTTCTAGAAGTTATTTCTCAGAAAATAATTCCTAGAGTATATATATCAGATTATTTACAATATTTTGGTTCTTGTAAATATCTCAGGAGCCATCCAACTTAATGTTTCTACTTATTATTGATCACACAAATATTTAAATTCTCTCTTAATTCGTGAAAGACCGAAATCTGAAATCCTAGCTCTATTATCATTGTTTAAAAGGATGTTCCTGCTTTTAAGTCTCTATGCAAAATTTTGTTAATGAATATATTATATCCCCTTTACAATATTGCATGTAGATTAGAATCTTACATTTCAAGAAATTTACTCTTTGCTTTATAAAAAATCAAGCAAAGAACATTTTCCGAGTTAAAGTATCAAACAGTAAGGTTTAAAACAAAATCCATAAAGCTTAATAATATTTTTATGATTAATATTAGCTATTATCTTTTCTTCTTATAAAAACTAATTTTATGCTTCTTAGCTAAATTTAAATATACTACTTTTATGGCTACTTCTTTTTAGTTTCATTTTCTTATATAAACATTTCCAAATTCTCCTTAACCTGTTTGCTTTATTTTTTCAAAAATTTGATTAGTAATTTCCTGGTTATTTTGCTTTTATTATTATTTTATGTCTTATGTTTTACTACTATTAGATATTTATTTATTGCTATGGCTGTTTATTTTTTTAATTTATTTAAGAGCATTTCAACTCGTAATACTTTTAACAAATCCTTTAACAAAAAACGGATTTTATCTTTTGTGCTTCCATATTTGCCTCTGTCATCTTTGGATATTGGCATGTAATATTTTCTATTTTATAATATTCTGATGTTTCTTCCTTGCAAAATTATCCCTTTTCTTATTTAAACTAAACTACTTCTAGATGATTGATAGAGTTACTATCCTATCTACTCATTTTTAAATTTTAAATTTTTTTTAGTTTAAATTTAATTATTTTCAAATTTCTTGTCTCATTATAAAATAAAAGTAATCTAATATAAATTTAGACTCTTAATTTAACAATTTTAAGCTTATATTTAAGAAATAATTCTTTTAATTGAAATGTTTAAATTTAATTAATAATTATTACGATATACCATCCTCTTATTTCTTGCTTCATTGGCAATAGTTCAATAAATAAAATTAAATATTTTATTTTAAGCGATTTTATCTTAGTGTTTTACAACATTATCTAAAGAATTTTTAAATAATAAGGCTTAATATTTTAGCTTTTTGCTTCTTTTTATTAAATGTGAAAATAATAGAAAAATAATAAAAATAAATCCTAATATATTATGAAAATACAATTTTGTAACTTCCTAAATAGAAAATCCATAAATAAATGTTTTGATTTATTCTTTGCTAATAAAGTTTATTCTAAAGAAAAGAAAACATTAAATAATCCATTATAATAAGTTCAGCTTTCACGATTTTTATCATATAATGGTGTATAGAACAAAATTATCAGAGAATTATTCAATTAACTAATTATTTTTATCTTATAGATTTATTAGCAAACATCCATAAAATAAAAAATAGAAATAAGATACTTTTTAGTATTTTTTTAAACCTTTTTCAACTATAAATTTCATTTAAATGATTAAGTACTTAGCTGCTTTAAGATATATAATCTAATACATTTTACTTTGATTTAAGTTAAAGATTTTCTTTAAAATAATTGTTAAAACTATTTTATAATAGAGAAAAACCTTTTCTTTTTAAATAAATTAATTTAAGATATTAAAAGCAATATTGCTAACCTAAAAAGCTTAAAATAAGATTTATTAGTTATTAGTGTTATAACTTGTATCGATTAATATATAGTTAATATTTTATAAAAGGATTGCTAGTATGATATTTTAATTCTTTAATTTTTAGTTTAGATTATGATAAAGATTTATGTTTTCTTTTGGATTTAATATTTTAATATAATTCTAAATATTAGAAATAATTTTAAAAATATTGCTTTAAAATTTCAAATTTAAACAAAGATTCAACTAATATGCAATTTTAAAGGATAAGTGCACAATTTATATTTATTCAGTGAAGTAAATCAAAAGCTTATATATTAAACTCAAAGCTTATAAGAATTCTATCTATCAAGGAAGAAGCTAATCTTGATAGAATAGCTATTATTTAAACAAAAAAATTAACTATAAACTTACTAGTAATAAATTACTAAACTATCCTATTTAAAATAGTTCAATTTTATAATTATAGATGTAATTATTAAATTTTAAATTCAAAAAAACTCAGAAAAAAACATCTTTATTGAAGATTCATAATATATAGCAAGATATATAAAAGTAGCATCTCAATAATAGTTAGTTAAAAATAATATCTAAATATAGTAATTATTAGATTTTAATACTCAGTAATTTAAATACTAAAATACAGCAATTTTATACAAGTTATTTATTATGCTATATTTTATTTAAATCTATTTTTAAATATTATTCATAATCTAGTCTAATATTCTTTAGCTTTTCTAATATTTTAATTTAAGTATATCTTTATTATCTAAATATTTTAAAAGTCATTTTATTAAATTGTTAAAAACTTAAAATAAATAATAAATGGCAAATTATTTTTCTTTTAGTATGCATTAATCAGTCTAAAGCTAAAAAGAATGATTGCTTTTATTAAAAATAAAATAAATAATAATAAATTTAGATTACTTCTAGAACTTAACTAAAAATAAACAAATATAAAGATTAATTTTGTATTTATTTCATTTAATTTAATAATAAAAAATACATTAACTTAGTTAATTTTTAAGTTTATTATATCTCCCTATAATGCAAAATTAAACTTAGAGATAGCAAATTTTAACTACTAAAGTTATTTATTTTTAATAATTTAAAAAATATTCTAGTTTATAAAGAGTCAATAATAATAAATATGAGGCAGTTTGTCCGAGTCGGTTAAGGAGACAGACTTAAGATCTGTTGCACACTAGTGCGCGTGGGTTCGAATCCCACAGCTGCCATTTTATATAATTAATATTTATAAAATTAAAAAATATAAAAGTATAAATAAGCACTATTGTACAAGAATACTGAAGAATATTGAGATGAACAATGAAGTTTAAAATCAGCAAATTTAATTTTTTGTAGATTCACTTTAAAAATTAGCTAATTTTTAATATTTCTTTAATTTTAAGATTTTTTAATTAAAACAAGTTTGTTATTGACTTAGATGTAAAATATATTTAAAATAATTATTTGTATTTAAAATAAAATAATTAAAATATAATGATTTAAATAAAAATAATTATAAAATTTAAAGATTCTTATTTATTTTCTATATTCTTCAATTTACAATGAAAATTTATTAATAATTAATTTAAACTAAATTTTTTTACATCTTTAATTGCAAGAATTTTTTCCTTCAATTATAGACATAGATAATTGTTTTTTTTAATTTTTTTAAATATCTTCTTGAACTCCTCGTTAATTACATTTTCTTTTTTAAATTTTACTTATTCCTTTTTTAATTCCTAAATTAAAATATTTTATAATATACAATTTTATATAATTTTATTTAATTTTAAGAATTAAAAAAATTATTAATTTTTCTTTTTTTACTAGTTAATTTCTTATTCTTAAAAAATATTTATCATCTTTATTTCTTGGAATTTTTTATCTCTGACAGTAGATAAAAAACTTTTCAATTTTTATTACTAAGATAAATAATAAATTTTTTATTTTCGATATTTTTTATTTTTGAAAGTTATGCACTAAATTAAGAATTTTTTATTATTTTTAAATAAAATTATAATTTAAAATTTTATAGTAAATAATTTCAAAAGAATTCACTCTAAAAGCGAAAGGAACTTCAATTTCAAGTTCAAGATTCATGATCAAAACTTTCCTTTTAATCCATATTTATAGCTATTTAATAAAATACATCTCTTTTCGCTTTTATAAACTGATATATAAATCATTAGTATTTCTTCAAAGACAATATACATGAAGCATGCTTACATTTATTTTGAATTTCTTCAAAATATCTTACTTAAATTATAAACTCAAATGTTTTATCTTTTCTTAATTTATTTCATCTATAAAAATATTCTAAATTAATCACAAAAATTTCTTTAAAGTTGTAATTTTTAGTTTATTTTTCAAAATTTTTATTTTCAAAGTTTTTTTAAAGTGCCTAAACTTCATATGTCGAAAAAGATTATTTAACTATCACTAAGCAAGATATATCTTCGAAAGTAACAAGTTTGGACTTCTAAAATAGCTTAATAAGTATTTGATTGAATATTTCTTACAAAGAGACTTAAATTTAAATTGCTTGGTAATAAAGGAGCTATGTAGTCCAAAGAAGTAAAAGGAAATAAAAAAGATTTAAAGCAGGATGAATTGATAAATTTTAATAGAATTTGAAAGGCTTAGAACGACCAAGTTTATATTATGAAGTTTAAATAACCCCTTATTTAATAGTAAAAGTCTATTTCTATTTTTAATTAATAATTTATATAAATAAATATAGCTTTTTATTTAATTTCTCAATTTAATTATTAGTTACTTACTTAGAGCAAAACATTTATAAAAATTAAATTTAATAAATATAATAACTCTTATTGTTTACTTTTATTTAGAGAAAATAATAAAATTAAAATAAGTTATAAAGATTAGGAAATTATTTAAAATTTAAGATTATTTAACTTCTATAAAAATGCTCTATTTGTATACAAAAAATCTATAATTATAAATAATAAAGCATTTATAATATAAATAATTAATTTTAAAATACAAATAAATTTAGTTAAATTATTTAGCATATTTAACTAATATATTTTATATAAGATTCATATTAATATAAAAAGCATATTTATTCGAAAAATATTAAAAATTAGAAAATATTCCAAATTAAATTTTTGTAAAAAAATTTAATTTAATTAGCTCATAAATATCTAAAATTTTATAGTAAAAAATAATTTAATAATTGCTAAAAATGTTAACCAAATATAGTAATTTATTATTAATTCTAAAATAATTAATTTTTGTTTTAATTTTGCATATATATCTTAAAAATATTTTATAATACTTTTAAATAAAAATTAATATTAAAAAAATTAATAAATCAAAGTGATTTATTTATCTAGATATTTATTTTATAAATTTTATTCTAATTGTGCGATTATATATAATAAAACTAAACATAATGAATTTAAAATTATTTATAAGTGAAAAATAAAAATATTTGTTTATTTTATTAATAAAACGTTATAATAATTTGGTACTGAGATTTGAAAGAATAATTTTTAAAAATAATCTTAGAAAATAATTGAAGCTAATAAAAATTAAATATCTTTATATTTCGTAAAATCTACATATACTAGGTTAGTATATTTTAGCCTAAATTATTAATTATTTTTCCGAATTTCATGTGATATTAGTTTTGAGAAATTATAAAAGATTAATAGCTTTCTGATACTTACTTTGAATTTTAAATACCCTTTTGCTATTCAATTTACATTTAAAGATAGTTCCTTTAAGCCTATATCCTATATACTCTCTTTTAAGTATTTGATTCTTTTAAAATTTCCTCTATACTTATTCTTTCGTTTAGATCTTGCTTTCAACAATTAGAAATTAATTTAGAAAATTTTTAAAGACAATTCTTGGGAATTTCTTCTCTATCTCCCTTCAAAACACTTGTCATTATAAATGCATACACAGAATCTTCTCAAGGAACATTTTCTGAAGCTGTTTCTCAGAATATTATTCCTGATGTATAAATATCCGATTTATTGCTAAACCTAGGTTTTTATTTAATTTCTCTGGGGCCCTTTAACTTAAAGTTCCTATTTGATTTGAACTACTTGGAGATTCAGATTCTTCCTTAACTCGTGAAAGACCAAAATCTGAAATCATAGCTCTATTTAATTATTCAAAATTATGTTCTTGCTCATTAAGTCTCTATGCTAAATGCTTTTACTATTAAGATATTAAACACCTTTATATGTATCCCAGGCAATTTAGAATTTTTATATCAAGAAATGTTTTTGTTACTTTATAAAAAGTCAAATAAAGAACATTTTACAAGTTCAAGTAGTAGACTATATGAATTAAGGCAGAACGCATAAATTTTTATTATATTTTCATGATTTATCTCTGCCAAAATTTTTGTTCTTTTTTATTTAACGAAATATACTTTCAATTGTGTTATTATGTTTATTAATAATATAATGATATAGCATCCTCTATTTTTGCATGCTTTATTTATAGTTTCTTAAATAAAATTAACTTTTTAATTAAGTTATTTAATTTCATGTGTTGCAGTATGAATTTAAAAGCTTATAGCAATATCTTTCTATAGATTTTAATTTTTTATCTTTATTTAACCAAACGAAAAAATCTAATAATAATAAAATAAAATCCTAAAAGGATGATTAGAGTAATTTTAGCTTTCTTAAGAGAAAAAATAATTAATGTTTAGTAATTTTATTGATATGATTCGCTATATTTATACTCATCATAGATATATTTTATAATATTTTTCATAAGTTAATCTCTTATCCTCTTACTCCATGCTTATAAACTCTAATTTTTATAATTATCTTATAAGCTATTTAATTTTTATTTTTAACAAATATCTTAATTAATAGGTTTATTTATATTCCATTTACTACATCTATATTATTTATACATTTTATCTGTCTTAGTCTAAAATTAGTGTCTAAGTAATTTTAACAAAATTGAGGGTTATGCAAATAATTTATTTCTGTTTTTTATAAATTTAGCAAGTTATTTATAAATAAAGCAATAGAAATAAAATAGCATTAGTATAGATATGTATTATAATTGAAGTTATTTATAGATATACACATGCTAAGCTACTAAGGTATTATAGATTATTACATTTACTATTATTTAAAGTTATTTTATTAAAACAAACTTCAGTTTGAACTATTAAGAGAAGCTATTAAAACTAAATACTTTAATTTAAAATAAAAGTTGGTGAAGCTTTATTCTTATTTATGAAAATAAGAAATGATTATTATTTTTAGATAAAATGCATTTAAGATATTTATGACAAATAGTTTAAGTTTAAGGAATTAAAAGTATTTGAAATGAATAATTAATAATTAAGACTTAGATGCTAATGCTAAATATGATATTATGTAGTTATAATTTAATTATAGTCCTATGATTATTAAGAGATATTATTAATTAAATATACTATAAACATTAAAGCTTAGAACTATTAACTTTAACTTATATTTGTTAACCTCTAGAATATTAGTTATTTAATAGCTTTAGTTCTATTGACTAAGAATATATAAAAGCTATTATATTTCAATGCTAATAATTTATTTAGAAGCTTATTTTTAACTTAATAAAAAGGAGTTTATTACATAGATAAAGCAAGTATTGATTACTATTTATCTTATTAAAATAAAGTATTAAATCTAACTAATTATGATTAAATACATTATTCTCTATAATTTAAATCAGCATTTTTGATCTATTCCAAACTATCCTTCATACTAGTCCTCATGCTCTTGAGTATAAACTTGAATTTCTCTTGTTTGTCTTTCATTTTAAATACTCTCATCAATAGCTGAAGGAACAACTAAAGACTCTTTCTAAAATTTTAATAGGCTAATATAGTTACTCTGATTCTTTAACGTTTATTCTTTATTTTACAGCTTTAAGAGGTTTAGGTTTGACGAAAGTGGAGAAATTCTTTCTGGATAATCATCATATAATTCCTCGAGAGAAAATGATTAAACGATCTATGAAATTTTTATTCTTTACTTGAGTTTTTTCCTAGCTTTTTATATTGAAAATACTTTTCTAGTTTAAGTCTTTTATATAGGAATAAACTAATATCTCTCTTTTCATTTATTTAAATTTTTTACTAAGGTATTTAATTCACCTTCTTTTTATTTCTTTTTTAAAGCATTCTTTATTCTACTTTTCAACTTCTCTATGAAACCCATTAATTTTCCTAAAAAATTCATTAACCCAAAAATTGATCCTAAGATAGTTGCAACCAAGTTAACTCAGGAAGTTTTTAGAATTTATCGAGTCATTAATGAGCTTTCACTTGGCTTAAAGTTTATTCTTGCATATATATCAGAAGTAAACTACATTTCAGAACTTGAATACTAAGTTCCTTTACTTATGTATCCTGTACTCATTACATGATATCCTGTTTTTCCATTATAATTTAAATCGTCCTGATTGTTTGTTTCATAAGCAGAAGATATTGTTAGAACTTAAAGTATGGTTGGTTTTGGTCCTCTGAATACCATTTCTTTATCAGGATTAATCGTAATATTTATGCTTGAAACTTCTCCAGGAATAGAGGAAGTTGTAGTAACATTAAACTAAATAGATGAAGCAAAAGATTTATCTTCCTTTAGGCTGAATAAGATGTAAGAAGGTCCATTTATTTCACACTTCTTGCATGTTTTTTTTTACATAGCAGTTTCCATTCACCATTTAGCATTGAAACTAAGTCCCTTCCATATCATCACTAACTGATGTTATTCCACTTCACTCGAAACTGATGTCTTTATGGCATTCTGAGTATTCTTATAGTTTTTTAATTTAGCATTGTCCGCTATAAGATTCGAATTTTACTATAAATTATAGATTTGACTTAATAGTAGGGTAACTTTCTTTTAAAATAAGATAGGGAATGAGAGCTTTACTTTCTACAATATTATCAAGAGTAAAACTTATTAAGTTATTTAATACAAATGCAATTGTTAACACACCAAAGATAGATGAAAAGAGTCCGCCTATAG
Source organism: Loxodes magnus (assembly GCA_946699065.1). Lineage (NCBI taxonomy): Eukaryota > Ciliophora > Karyorelictea > Loxodida > Loxodidae > Loxodes > Loxodes magnus. The sequence goes on along the minus strand of CAMPDV010006223.1, from coordinate 14,005 downwards.
AAGTTTTTTTTAGTTTCATAAACTACCCAAGAACATAGTTGTGACTTTTATCATACATGTCAAGCACTTTTATTTTTTTTCGAGACTCTTTCTTGATTAAAAATAAAAGAATAAGAAAGCCAATTATTAGGAAAAGTCCTACTATAATATACTAACTGTAATGCTAAACTTCCTCAGCATTGTCTTAAAAATTTTAAGGCTATTTTGACTATTCCTCTTTTTATTTCTATTATCTTATAGGAAGAGTAGATCCAACAGGACATTCTAAATAGTTTGGACATTCCAAGCAAAGATCAGCTCCTTCTTTATCATTATAGAATCCCTTTGCACAAGGTAAACACTATCTTTCAGAAGAAGCTCCTAGAATAGGCTACTCCATACCTTTAGGACATTTGTTGCATTTATTACTTTATTTCGTATAAGTACCACGAGGACAAAGTTAGCATTCTCCATTTTCATCTTCATAAGTTCCATAGCTACAAGGCCATCCACATAAAGTTAAGTTAGGACTACAGTGTCGAGGAATATCGTAAATTCAAAATTAGTTTATGGACTTTTTGGTTACACTGAAACCTCCTTAGATAAAAACTCCACCAAAGTACATTAGCATTCTCTTATAATAAATCATGGTATGACCCCATACTTAATTCATTTAATCACTAGCTTCGATAGCTTTAGTATCCTTTTTTTATTCTAAATCTATTAGTATCATATCATTATAGGGAAATAATCCTCAGCTCAGTCCTCCGTAAATGGCCATAAAATTATCAACTGCACTAAATGCAGTTATTCCTCGATTCTCTAATACTACTCAATCTTCTCGAAATTGGAATGTTTAAAGATCGTAAGAATAAATATATGAATTATCGGAATCCTGTAAATTTGTGCCTAGTGAAATGTATAGAACGTTTTCATATTCATAAAGGTTACAGTGTATAAGTTTTCTAGGATAATCTTTATCTTTGTTGAGAAGTAGTCATACACTGGATCCTAAGTCTAACTATCATAGTTAGTTGGTTTCTCCTGAGATGGTTTATCCACCAAACATGTAGAAATGTTTTCCAACCATTGTACCACAGGCAAATTTTCTTGGAGTTGGAGGACTTTTTTGAGAGACTTATTCTCACGTTCTACTAATTGTATTGAACTTGTACATATCATTTAACATTTCTGAATTTCCTTAACCCCCCCCATATTGTCAAAAAATTTCCATTCTGAGCAGCAATATGCCCGAATCTTTCCTGCGGCAAGGATCCAAATACCTGAACTTACTACCACATCCAATTTTCTAAGTCTAGCTTCCAAATACTGTTAAGTAACTATTATTCTGAGTTTATACCTCCAAACACATAGGCACTTCCAGAGATTACATTCATAGTGTGATAGTGCACAGGTTCGGGAAAATCGATATTATCCTAGATTATTTCTCACTCTAATTTTGGTTTTTACAAGTCTAAACAAATCACATCGTTTTTAATACCCGTCTAAGATCTGCCTCCTATCATCCAAATTTTTTCATCATTACATGCTGTGTAAAAGGAATCTCTTTTGAAATAATCTCAATTTTAAACATCTAATAGCTTTCAGATAAAATTGTCGTGATTTGAGTAGTCAAGTTCTAACAATTCTCCAGCATTATCTAATAAATTATCAGATAATTCTGAAACTCTGTATATCCTTTTATTCTTTTTATCTAAGCAACTCGAAGCAAAGTATTATGATTAAGATGAATTATTTTAATCCATTTTTCTTCAAACTAAACTTGCTAAATTTAAGATATACATGTTTTCATCTTTTACTGCTCCCGAGCCTACGACAATCAGTTCGTTATCATCGTAAAAAATTTGAGCTTTATTTTATTCAGGAGGAGAATCTCCTGTTGTATTCAATTCTGTTCACTTATTAAGTTAAGAGTTATAAACTCAAACGTCATTTGCTTATCCATCATATGTTCTTCCTCCAAAGATATATAGAAGGTAGCTTCCATCTTCCTGCTATACTAGATCTGAAGTATGTCCTGTTCTTGGAAGTGGCTTTTTACCTTAAGTAATAATTTTTTTTCATTCATAATTTTGAATAGAGAAGGATCATAAATCGTTATGAATGCCATATGCTGATTATCCTCCAAATATAATCATAATTTCTTAATTTTCTACTCATTAAGAAGTGCCTGAGAATCTAGCTTCAGGATTTACTTAGCTTGATACTGGTATTAAATATCAATAATTATATGCTAAATCAAGCCATCAAACATCATTGAAAATTACGTCTTTATCTCCCTTTCCCATAGAAATTAAAGCGAAGTTTTGCTTCTAACTATATACTCCGTAAAATAAATAGCGTTTTGTCGGAGGAGTAGAACTCTCTGGGAATTATCTTCATTAAGCTTAAGAAAGTGAAAGCAAGAGACAAATAATAAGGATAGGCATTTTTGGCTGCTTTAAAAAATAAATAATTTAATTATAGTTAACGATAACTTCTTAAAGCTAAAGCTGAAGATATAATTTAAAATAAAGCATAGTTTTATAGCTATAAATGAGAACTATACAAGCATTATAATTAATAAGAAAATACTTAATGTTTATACAATTATGCTTATGAATACATTCTAGTCAGCTTTTAGCTGAAATGATTTATTAATAATTAAAGCAAATTTATATTTATATCACTTGATTTTCTTAAGCTACTTCAATTTAATTAAATTATTAAGTTGTTTCAACATGAAATTAACTAAGAACATTGATTTATTTAGCTAAAATACTTTTGAAGAATATTCTTATAAATCAGACAAATAAAGATTTTATAGCTGTAAAATAAAAATTGTAATAGACTTTATTTGATTAACTATCAAAGTGCTTAGCTATTTAATTAATATCTAAGATTCATAAATCTTAATAGTTTCTTTTAAGTTCTTAAAATCCTTTAATATAACTAAGAAATATTTAGATAGCTAATATTTTATTTAAAAATAGTGTAAGCACTATTTTTATTATTTGAGATATATTCTAATAATAACCAATTTAATTCAGTATACTCAATGAAGTTTTTGAATTATCTTAATCAATTTAGCATGAAATAACCTATTCTTAAGGTAAATTGATTACCTTATAGCTTTCAATATTTTTAAAGATTTATTAGGATTTTCTAAAGCCTGAAAAGCTAGAAATCCTGCTTTTTAATACCTAAAATAAAGCTAACTAATATAAAATTATATCTATAATTTAGTTAAATCATAAGAGAGATTCAGCTTAAACATACAAATCTAAGAAGAGTATAATAATTATTCTAATTTGTTAAATAAGCTTATATTCTAAAGCTATATAAATAAACTAGATATAAGGGATAAAGTTTTAAGGAGTTAGTTATATGCTAGTTTGCTTTATTAATATCAATGATAAACTTTTATTTTGCTTAAAATAAAAAATTATTTTAGTTTCTTATATCTTCAATATACTAAACACTATTGTTGCTCACTAAATATATCTAAGTAATTAGAAAATTTTACTTATAAAGATAATAATTTAATGTTTACAGCTTAATTAAATAATAGCTTTAGATTATCTTTTACTACTGATCAATTGTAACCAATGTATTTTATTTCCTTACTAAACCTTTTTCTTTAATTAACTTTTGTTCTTATTAACACTTTTTGCTTATATCCTCTATAAATTTATTCCTTTTAACTAAAATTTTAGTAAACAAACTTAAGATAATTAATTTTAACCTTTAAACCTAGATTTATAAAAATAATTAGAACAGATGAATATACTAAATGTAGAAGAAGAAATTATAGTAAAGCAATTTTAGGAAGACTATGCTATCATACTTATTGTAGGGACTCTCTTAATACATTTTTATTTAATGAAAGAAGGAAAGAGTGAGAGAAAGTATTGTAAAGCTAGTATCTTTACTTCTTAGTGAATCGTTTTAGTTACTAGCTTTAAATTATAAATACATTTAAATTTTTATTTTTAAGTGTTCTTAGATATAAATAAAAAAGCAATGAAACTATAAATAAAAATATTATTATTAAAGAGATAAAGAATACATCAATAATGATATATAAACTGTGTACTATTCTAGTTGCTTTCTAATTAAATTTTTCTCAATTATAAATTTATAAAAGCTAGTTAAAGTTAATTAAGGCTTAATATTAAGATGCTAATATTTATAAGGAAACTAATATCCTAGTATAAATACTCTGGTATTAATTTATTATTTTATAAATTTGGTAGAACAATAAAAATAAATAAGGAACAATAAATATTTTATACTTCAACAGATATTATTAGAGATTTCTAAATAATTAATATGTTCTATTATCTATTCTAATTAATAAATGAAATAAGAAAATTAACTAATAATCATTAAGAGCAATAATTAATAAAGGAACTTCTAAATTTATATAAGCAATTTACTAAAATATAAAGAATTAAATTAAATATATCCCTAATATTAAAGCTTCTTTTAGCCTATTATTAGTAATATACTAAAGATAAAACAAAGCTTTACTATATTAATAATTACGTTCAGTTTATAAATAATCTGATTTAGCATCTGTTTACCTTGAATAAGTTAGTATGGTTTATCTAATATAAGGTTATACTATTTGTCTGATATTAATAGTTGATCTCTAAGGTAATTTGAATAATAGGTAAATTGACTTATGAACTATTGATATATTTTAATTATAATATAGTTTGATACATATTTATCTTGATGATTACAATGGTAGGAATATTTGAATAATAATAGAAATATAATATGAAATATAGTAAGTTAATAGAATTAGATGTTTAACTAATTATTTATATATATGCATTTACATTTATTATAGAACTATTATTTTATCTTTAACTTTATTATATTTCTTAGTTCTTTTTATTAGTTACTACTAATCATGTTCTTATAATACAACCAATCTAAGTGTTAGAACTTAAAAATCCTTTGCAATATCTAATTTAATTCAACTTGTTTGAATCTAGATTCTTTTTAGGGTTCCTTTATCTATTTAAAACTTAAAGGATTGCCCCAAATTTTAATTTAAACTAATGATTATTTCTCTATCAATAGTATAAAATAAAGAATATAATAGTTGGTTTAAATGAAGCAAACTAGTAAACAAAAGTAATAGTATCTTTTAAAATACCAGCTATACTTATTATAATCAATAAACTTTAAACTAATTCACTCTTTTTAAGCCTTCAAATTATTATTTATTTAATAGGCTTTCATAATCATCTATAAGCTAAAATCAAGTAGCTGTAGCTTGTTTATTTATTGTAAAAAAGAAAGGCAATAGCTTTTATTATATCTATAGCTGTGGTACTTATAACAAATAATTGAATTATCTTGGTATTTAATAATTGAATTAGCTATATCATCTGCTTATTTATAAAGTATTTATTAATAAATAGATAGTAGAAGCTGTTTGCTTTAATATATTAATAGTAATAAACCTTATCAAATAATAACCTCTTAGTTAATTATATATTCTACCTTTATTTACTAAAATGCTTTCTTAACTTAAATTAAAACCTTACTATATTTAAACCAAACCTATTTAAATTCTAAAACCTAGAATATCTATCTAAATATGAGATAAACTAAATTTATTTATACATGCTAAATATAATCAAACTTTAACTATAAAATTACCATATAAACCAATATTATAAGATTATTTATCTACTTTTCATTATATACTTATCAACTTAAATAGCCATATCATAACTTATTGTTCCTTATTACTAGATCAATTAAATTGCTACTATATATATTAAAGAAGAAAAAATACAATAAATATAAACTTTAAACTATCATTAGTTTATTATATAGAATCAAATTAATACTACCATCTATTATTTTACCTAGTTTCAAATAAACTAAATAACCTGATAATATTAAGAAATATTTTCTTAAGACCTTTGCAATGAAAACAAGCTTCTTAATTATATAAGCTTAGTTACCTTTTAAAAATAAATAATTTTTATATTTATGAAGTAATAGAATAAATCAAAAGATATTACTAATAATTATTTTAGTTGTATTTAATCATGCAATTCTTTATAATTAAATGGGTATTTTTACTAGAATGCTTATTATTTCTATTTAGTCTTTTATAAAAATATTTAACTAGCTAAAGTTAAATTAATTTATATGGTATAGCTAATTTAGTTTAGTATTTAAATTGAGACTTTCATTATAATTATAAACAAATATATTGCATAATTTATTTTTAATATAATACAAAATTATTTCTATTAGTAGTATTATTACTTAGCCTTAATTATGAATGTGATTTTAGATATACTAATAATAGCAAAATGTTATTAAAACTTTTAAAAGAAAAGGGATATTTAATATGATAAATAAAGAGAAGCAAGTAGATAAAAGTTTAATTAGCTTTTAATTATTTTAATTAGTTTTACATATGCACATTTAAAATAATTTCCAATTATAATAATTTATTTCTATTCTTTAAGCAACTAACTATTATTATTCTTCTTAAAGCTAAATTATGTCTATCTAGCAGCAAATTATTAGTAGTTCTTTATAAATTAATTTATATCTCTTAGAAATTATTTAAGTCAAATAGACTATTTAGGAAAGATATTTAAAATTTTATAAAAGTTATTATTTTAGTTAATACACTTTAGTGACCAAGATATTTATTTAAAAGTGCTATAAAGATTTAAATTTTAGATAAAGAGTATTAATATAACCTTTTCTAATAGATATAATTCATCAAAATAATTTTATTAATATATCTTCTTTAATAAATCATTTATGTTGAGTTCTACTATTTTTATTCATCCTATTTATTTCAAATTATTAATATACACTTCATTTCATTTTCTTGCTCATAAGTTTCTATTAACAATGAGTGAGCTGTAGTATCTTTGATTTATACTTTTGTCTAGTCAATAATTTATTACTATTGAGTTATTTTATTTGATATAAGTTGGTAATTAAGTGCAGAATTAATATGAGTTATCAAACTAGAGAGTATTTTAATTTGCTTATAGATATAATCTCTTATAGTTTATCTTTATATTTTTATATTTATTTATGTACTCAACATTTTAGATAAATCCTATGCTTTAGGCAATCATTTTTAGCTTACATATTAAATTAGTTTTTAATTATTTGCCATGAAACAGATCTTTACATTGAAGTTCTAAAGGGTAAACTATTCTTTAATTAAAAGGATTTAAAGTAAACTCTGCGCTTTATACTTTTTGTATGGCTAATAATTGTATATAAAAAAGATAATATTACTATTTTAGCTAAATTCACTAAAAGCCAAATATAGAAATTTTATTCTTAATATACTAAATTTGTAATAACTTAGATATATATTTAAATAAAAGAGCTAGAGCAATAATAAAGTTTAGTATGTTTATGAAGAAATTAATGCAATAGTTGTAATTATATACACTGAAGAAAATATTTCTTATGCTTATATTAAGCATTCATTATAAATCAACAAATATAGGAAGAAACCAATAAAGGTATATAAGTAGAGAATACAAATAAATGAGAAATATTAATTAGAATATAGATAATTCATTTATCAATAACTTTAAATTTTAAATATATTTAGTATTTGTAAAAAATTAATTTTACCTTTATATTCAACAAAGGTCTCTATGAAAGAAAGTTATTATATAAAATTAGTAGCATAATTTCTTAAGAAATATTTACAAATGTTTGTAAATAATTTAGGGAATAAATAAACTTTTACTTGAATAATCAATCTAAAAATTCTAAAAGTATTTAGTACAAGCTATTCTTATTATAAAACTAGTAAGGCTTCGCTCTTTATATCAAACTTAAAATATTTTATTTTAGCTTTTTGTTTAATAATACTAAATTTTTCAATTATCTAAAATAAGAGACTTCACTAAATCTTTAGAATAAATAAAGATAGAGTGTAATATAGTTTATTATATTATATGATAATTATATAAATATAAATATACTAAATAGTATATTTATTCTATATTTAAGAAATTCCCTTTTTGATGTAATTAATAATGGGATTATATAATTTTATTATAATAATATATAAGTTTATTTAAGCTAGTTTTAATTAAGATTACTACAAATTAAATTGTTAGTTATTAGTTTTTTATTATTTTTCTTCTAGTATTTATTTAATTATAGGTATAAATAGAAATACTGTTTATAAGTTTAGTAGCTTATTTAAATAGTGTAGCTTACAATCATTTCTAATAGTCTATTATTTAGTAAAATAGTAAGATAAACTTCTACAGGGTAAATAAGAGTAAATATGAGAATTTAAATAAAATTCCTTTATAAACTCTTAGTAAACTAAAATATTTTATATTAGAAGTATTTTAATAAGTAGCTAAACAATAGAGTTGCAAATATTTCTGTCAAATATAATCAACAAATTATAATACTAATATCATCATAGCTATCATTAACTAATTATATAATAAACTTAACATCAATCCACAACAAAAGAATCTTTCTTTTATGATTCAGAAAATCATAAGTGATTATTGAAAAAAGTAAATTAAATATTATTAATAGTAATCAACTACCTTGTAAGGGAAATTAGTAAAACTCTTGATGATTATTTGATTGCGAAGGAAAAGGTAACAAATAATTTTAAATATATAATACATCTTTATTGTGAAACATACAGAAGAAAAATTATATTGTAAATCGAATTACTATTAATTAAATACTTTAAATCATATTAAAAATCATCAGAGACTTACTTTAAGGGTTATTTTATTTTTAATATAAAATAATTTATAGTATAAATGTAAAGCTATAAATAAATAAATTTTAACTTTATTTTTATTAAATTATAATTAGAATATAATTTTAATAAAGCAGACTGGAGGGTGGATGATATATATTGCTTTATGCCTAATTTACTATTATTTAATCTATTAGGATAAATTGATATAATTTTCTTATAATTTAACTTTAAATAATTATTGAATACACTGAATTATAATACTAATTATGAAATATAAAAGTTTAAATTACTCATATAAATTATTATATAGAAATTAATATATTCTAAAGTGTAAGCTAAAATAAAAGGGTAATTATTTTTATTTCTAAAGAGTTCTTTAGAATATATTTTTTATCTAACTAATACAAAAATAAACTTATGAATAGCTCATGGATATTAATTATTTATTAAAGAAGAAAAATTAAACTATGTATCAGTATTAAAAATATATTTGATTAATATTTAAATAAATAAAGATAAAATTTACTTAATAATTACTATTTTATCTATTATAATGTAAAATTATTATAATTTAATAATACAGAAGAGGCTATTAAAATTATAAAATAAATAATTAAATCAAAAGCTATCAGAAAACTTTTATTATATAAGTGAAAATTACTTATATTATAAAATAAAATATACTAGTTAATTAATAAACATCTTTAAGTCCTTAGCTCCTTTAGAAAAAAAAGTACAGTAATTCAAATCAAATATAGGAAGATTTTCTGGTATGCCCACAAAAGGGTTTTATTAATGTAGAGAATATAACGAATCTTAGCCACAAAGTTGGGAAGGAAACTGTGGAGGCATTAAAGACAAATGACGTTTTTATTGCTGTGCAAATTGTAAATAAAATTATGAGTAGAGATAAAATTAAATAAGCCATTAATAGTTCATGTCTTTCCCTAACCAATTGCTTAAAATTAATAAAGCAGCTCATATCAAATAAAATCTAATCCTAAAAACGTTAAAATATTAGATCGTCAAAGTTTTACTTAAAAAGAGAAAATAGGATCTGGAGCATTTGGAACTATATTCAAAGGAGAATGGAATCAAAAAGAGGTAGCAATAAAATAATTAACAGGATAAAATTTAAGTTAAGAAGCAAAAGAAGAATTTCTATAAGAAATGCAAATAATGTATGAATTAAATCATAAAAATGTAGTAAAGCTTTATGGAATTTGCCTTACTCCTTTTTCATTGATAATTAAGCTGGGATAATGTTCTCTATATGACTTTTTACAAAGTAACGAATAGATTACTTGAGAAGCAAGATATTAAATTTGTTATGATATTGCTTTAGGTATTTAATATATTCATAGTAAAAATATCCTGCATAGAGATCTAAAGAGCTAAAATATTATTATGAACAAATGAAACAGAGCTATGATTTGCGACTTTGGTCTATCACGTGTTAAGAGAGAATCTAAATCTTTAAGTGATAAAAGATAAGTAGGAACATTAAATTGAATGGCTCCTGAGATATTTGAGAAAAAGCCAAGATATAGCAAATAGTCAGATATATTCTCACTAGGAACGATATTCTGAGAGATAACTTCTAGAAAAGTTCCTTGGAATTAAAAATCAGATAATTAAATAATAAAATAAATTTTATAAGGAGAAAGAGAATAAATTCCTTAGGATTGTCCATAATAATTTTCTGATATTATTTCCAGATGTTGGTTATAATAGCCAAATTGGAGAATAAGTATTGAGGAAATTATTAATAAGTTATAAGAGGGAATCTAATAATAAATTGAAAGTAAAGGTTAGGAAGAGTAATAATTTAATTATAATTGCAGTTAACTTTAATTATCAAATAATCAATCATAGAATATTTAGATACCTGAAGAGTAAAATTCGGGAAGATAAAGGTTATTATCAAGTACTCCAGCTTAGTTGAATTGATAAATAAAAAGATTTATAACAATTAAAAATAAAAATAGATTGATTTAAATATAGATATTTTATTATTAAATAGGATTATAATTAAATTTTAATTTTTTAATAAAATTCTTAAAAATAACTACTTAAATTTAATAATTAAGATAGTTAAGTTATTATAGATTATTTTAAAAATTTTAAATATCTAAGTATTTATTTAATCTCTATTCTTTAAATTTAAAATTTCATGTTTATGTTCATCAAATTCCTATGAGATAATTAATCAAAAGGGCTAAAATAAATAAATAATTGTTTATAAAGATATTATTAATGAAGAAAGTAATTTTATAGAAATTTATAACCAAAAATAAAAGTATCTACATAGCAGTTTGTTTTAATTACTATAGTGGATAAACTTAAGTCTTTAGATATGTTCCATGCTTGACTACTTTACTAATTATCTCAAGCTAAAAATTATTAAATTTGGCTTATTAAATAAAAATAAAAAAAATAATATTGTAATTATATGAGGCTTGTTAGCGCAAACTTAGTTTATTGATTTATATAGCCTAAAATCCTGTCAGGCAATGAAGATTTGCTTTTAAAAAATTAAATATATTTAAAATTAAAATTTCTAATTTTACACATCTTAAAAGACAAAGCATCATAAAATAAAAGATACAAAATTTTAAATAATATGATATAAATTTAAGCTTATATTAGTAATATTATGAAATCTAACAAAAATAATAAAAAGTTTTTAATCTTAAATAGCATTAAAGATTGATATTAATAAATAAAAATATTAATTATAATAATTAAAATCAGAAGTAATATATTATTTATTAAAGAAAATTAATTAAACATTTAAAAAAATAATAAAGAAATAAATTAATAACATTTTTCATTAAAATAGCATAAAATTAAAAATAAAATATTATCAAGAAAATTAAAAAAAAATAAATGGAAAAATTCTTTAAAAAATATGTTAAAGTTTTATAAAATTTAAAAATAATTTAAATTAATATAAAAGTTCTAGTAAAAAGAAAACAAAATTTTTTCATGCAAATTTATAAAAAAAGATGAATTGAAGAAAATTGAAAAAACACAAAAAATTATAAATCTTACAGCAATTTTATGAAATTATTAATATTAAAAATAAAAAAAAGCCAAAAAATTATGATGGTGAAACTTAGAAATGCAATTCACAAAATCTTTTTAGATTTAAGCAAAATTTAGATTTTATATTAATAATTTTTAAAATATCTTATAAAAAAAATTATTTTATATTTTCATTTTTCAATTAAAAAAATTTATCTTATTATTTCTAAAATAAAAAAAAATTATAATGCGGTTTGTGAGGATCGAACTCACGACCTTCAGATTATGAGACTGACGCGCTACCGACTGCGCTAAAACCGCCTTATTATTAACATATACAATTTATATTAATAAATCTATTAAATTTCTATTTACTTTCTGTAAATTTTATACTTTAAATAGCAATATTTTTTGTATATTTTAAATAGTCCTTCAAAAATTATCTCAATCAATTTATTCAAATAATTTATTTTTTAATTCTGTTTATTAAGTTTGAGAGTTTATATTTTTCAAACTTCATAAATTGATTTTTAGATATGCTTTTAAGACTATGCTTATAAACCCTTTTTATTGCTTTGAAAAACATTTGAACAGATTTTTTTGCATAATATTTTAAATTTTTTTAAGTTAACTATTAAAATAAACTATATTTAAATTTTTTTGATTTTCAAATAGTTTTTTTATTTTTCTTAAGATAAGTTTAGGCAATTAATTTTATATATATTTATTCATAATCTTTAAAATATTTTAAGCTTTTTAATCTAAAATATGTAAATTTTTAATAAAATTTAAGATTTAAAATTATTTTATAAAATTAAATCTAATTAAATTATCAAAGAAAAATTAAAATAAAATATAAAATTAACTCTAAATTTCTTAAAATTTCTTAAAATAAAAAATATAATATTAATTTAAATAATAGTATATTTCTATTTTTTATTTAAAATTAAGATATTAAAAATTTAATTAAAACTTATAACTTTTTTATTTACTACAAATATTTGAATTGTTTAATTGTTTAATTTTAAATATTATTAATTTATATATATTTTATAACTTTAAAATAAAAAGAAGTTCTCTTTAAATAATTAAATATTTTATTTAAAGATAATTAAAATGCTTTTATAAGTTTAAATAAGTATAATATATTTTTTTAATTATAATATACAATTTAAAATAAATTCAAAAGAAATTCAATAAAAATCATTTATTAAAAATTTCCCTCAATCACACTAAAAAAATTCCAAGTAAATTTCATAAAAATAATAATTTTAAAGATTTTAAAGCAATATTTTATTAATTTAACTTTAATTCAGCTAAATAAATTTTTTAATTAAAGAAAAAAAATTAAAAAATATTTCTTATTTCCTATTTAATATTAAATTTTAGAATTTTCTATATACAAATATTTAAATTAATTAAAAATTTTTTTTATAAATATTTTATCTATTTATCTGTTTAAATAAATGAAAAAACAAAAAATCTTAATATATTTATATTTATTTTTTCTAAAAATATCTTATTTATAAACTTTGAATTCAATTGTTAGCTAAGTATTATAGAATTTCTTGCTGTAATTTATTATTTTTATAAAAAACTTGAAGCAATAAAAATGGAGAACTTGGGTATCGATCCCAATGCCTCTCGCATGCTAAGCGAGCGCTCTACCATTTGAGCTAGATCCCCTTTAATAATACCTAAATCGCTTCAATTTAAATAGAAAATTAATAAAAAATAGAGTTAACTATCTGATTTCGCTTAAATAAAATATTAACAAATAATCAAATTTTAAGTATAAAAAAATAAAAAATATTATATAGAAAATATAGCAAATTATAAGGGTAAAAAACTGAACTTTTTATATTTTATGATACAATTTTTCTTTCTAAGGAATGTCATTTATTTAAAAAAGATATAACTTTTAAAGATTAAGCAAGTGACTTAAATTTTTTTAGACTTTCTAATTATCAGACAATATAAAAAAATAATAATCACAAATAAAAGAGAGAGGAAAATGCTTAAACTTAAAATAAACAATTAATATAAATTTGATTTATAATTCTAAAGAAGTGTCCTAAAAGTATTTTAGTAAATAAATGTCTATTTTATAACTGAAAATATTGATAATATACCTCTACTAAATAAATTTTATATTTCCTTTCATTTAAGATGATTATTATTATTATTTTACTTAGATTTAATTTATCTATTCTCTATTTACAATTATTTTAATTTAAG
>CAMPDV010006222.1:0-20013 GCA_946699065.1 Loxodes magnus | reverse complement strand
ATAGGCTAACTTTCATCTACAAGCATATCTTGACAAACCGAATACAGATTCGTAATTAGTACATTATTACTAACATTTTGGATATTCTAACTTATATTTTAGTGCTTGCTACGCAAACTTATCATTAGATATTCTTTTCTTACTTTACTTCTTCACTTTTCTATAGGCTAACTTTCATCTACAAGCATATCTTGACAAACCGAATACAGATTCGTAATTGTGACATAATAACTAACATTTTGCATATTCTAACTTATATTTTAGTGCTTGCTATTAAAAACTTATCATTAGATATTCTTTTCTTACTTTACTTCTTCACTTTTCTATAGGCTAACTTTCATCTACAAGCATATCTTGACAAACCGAATACAGATTCGTAATTAGTATATTATTACTAACATTTTGGATATTCTAACTTATATTTTAGTGCTTGCTACGCAAACTTATCATTAGATATTCTTTTCTTACTTTACTTCTTCACTTTTCTATAGGCCTAACTTTCATCTACAAGCATATCTTGACAAACCGAATACAGATTCGTAATTAGTACATTATAACTAACATTTTGCATATTCTAACTTATATTTTAGTGCTTGCTACGCAAACTTATCATTAGATATTCTTTTCTTACTTTACTTCTTCACTTTTCTATAGGCTAACTTTCATCTACAAGCATATCTTGACAAACCGAATACAGATTCGTAATTAGTGACATAATTACTAACATTTTGGATATTCTAACTTATATTTTAGTGCTTGCTATTAAAACTTATCATTAGATATTCTTTTTCTTACTTTACTTCTTCACTTTTCTATAGGCTAACTTTCATCTACAAGCATATCTTGACAAACCGAATACAGATTCGTAATTAGTATATTATAACTAACATTTTGGATATTCTAACTTATATTTTAGTGCTTGCTACGAAAACTTATCATTAGATATTCTTTTCTTACTTTACTTCTTCACTTTTCTATAGGCTAACTTTCATCTACAAGCATATCTTGACAAACCGAATACAGATTCGTAATTAGTATATTATAACTAACATTTTGGATATTCTAACTTATATTTTAGTGCTTGCTACGAAAACTTTTCATTAGATATTCTTTTCTTACTTTACTTCTTCACTTTTCTATAGGCTAACTTTCATCTACAAGCATATCTTGACAAACCGAATACAGATTCGTAATTGTGACATAATTACTAACATTTTGGATATTCTAACTTATATTTTAGTGCTTGCTACGCAAACTTATCATTAGATATTCTTTTCTTACTTTACTTCTTCACTTTTCTATAGGCTAACTTTCATCTACAAGCATATCTTGACAAACCGAATACAGATTCGTAATTATTACATTATAACTAACATTTTGGATATTCTAACTTATATTTTAGTGCTTGCTACGCAAACTTATCATTAGATATTCTTTTCTTACTTTACTTCTTCACTTTTCTATAGGCTAACTTTCATCTACAAGCATATCTTGACAAACCGAATACAGATTCGTAATTGTGACATAATTACTAACATTTTGGATATTCTAACTTATATTTTAGTGCTTGCTATTAAAACTTTTCATTAGATATTCTTTTCTTACTTTACTTCTTCACTTTTCTATAGGCTAACTTTCATCTACAAGCATATCTTGACAAACCGAATACAGATTCGTAATTATTATATTATAACTAACATTTTGGATATTCTAACTTATATTTTAGTGCTTGCTACGCAAACTTTTCATTAGATATTCTTTTCTTACTTTACTTCTTCACTTTTCTATAGGCTAACTTTCATCTACAAGCATATCTTGACAAACCGAATACAGATTCGTAATTAGTATATTATAACTAACATTTTGGATATTCTAACTTATATTTTAGTGCTTGCTACGCAAACTTATCATTAGATATTCTTTTCTTACTTTACTTCTTCACTTTTCTATAGGCTAACTTTCATCTACAAGCATATCTTGACAAACCGAATACAGATTCGTAATTGTGACATAATTACTAACATTTTGGATATTCTAACTTATATTTTAGTGCTTGCTACGAAAACTTATCATTAGATATTCTTTTCTTACTTTACTTCTTCACTTTTCTATAGGCTAACTTTCATCTACAAGCATATCTTGACAAACCGAATACAGATTCGTAATTAGTACATTATAACTAACATTTTGGATATTCTAACTTATATTTTAGTGCTTGCTACGCAAACTTATCATTAGATATTCTTTTCTTACTTTACTTCTTCACTTTTCTATAGGCTAACTTTCATCTACAAGCATATCTTGACAAACCGAATACAGATTCGTAATTAGTACATTATAACTAACATTTTGGATATTCTAACTTATATTTTAGTGCTTGCTACGCAAACTTATCATTAGATATTCTTTTCTTACTTTTACTTCTTCACTTTTCTATAGGCTAACTTTCATCTACAAGCATATCTTGACAAAACCGAATACAGATTCGTAATTGTACATAATAACTAACATTTTGGATATTCTAACTTATATTTTAGTGCTTGCTATTAAAACTTATCATTAGATATTCTTTTCTTACTTTACTTCTTCACTTTTCTATAGGCTAACTTTCATCTACAAGCATATCTTGACAAACCGAATACAGATTCGTAATTAGTATATTATAACTAACATTTTGGATATTCTAACTTATATTTTAGTGCTTGCTACGCAAACTTATCATTAGATATTCTTTTTCTTACTTTACTTCTTCACTTTTCTATAGGCTAACTTTCATCTACAAGCATATCTTGACAAACCGAATACAGATTCGTAATTAGTATATTATAACTAACATTTTGGATATTCTAACTTATATTTTAGTGCTTGCTACGCAAACTTATCATTAGATATTCTTTTCTTACTTTACTTCTTCACTTTTCTATAGGCTAACTTTCATCTACAAGCATATCTTGACAAACCGAATACAGATTCGTAATTGTGACATAATAACTAACATTTTGGATATTCTAACTTATATTTTAGTGCTTGCTACGCAAACTTTTCATTAGATATTCTTTTCTTACTTTACTTCTTCACTTTTCTATAGGCTAACTTTCATCTACAAGCATATCTTGACAAACCGAATACAGATTCGTAATTATTACATTATAACTAACATTTTGGATATTCTAACTTATATTTTAGTGCTTGCTACGCAAACTTATCATTAGATATTCTTTTCTTACTTTACTTCTTCACTTTTCTATAGGCTAACTTTCATCTACAAGCATATCTTGACAAACCGAATACAGATTCGTAATTATTATATTATTACTAACATTTTGGATATTCTAACTTATATTTTAGTGCTTGCTACGCAAACTTATCATTAGATATTCTTTTCTTACTTTACTTCTTCACTTTTCTATAGGCTAACTTTCATCTACAAGCATATCTTGACAAACCGAATACAGATTCGTAATTAGTGACATAATAACTAACATTTTGGATATTCTAACTTATATTTTAGTGCTTGCTATTAAAACTTTTCATTAGATATTCTTTTCTTACTTTACTTCTTCACTTTTCTATAGGCTAACTTTCATCTACAAGCATATCTTGACAAACCGAATACAGATTCGTAATTATTATATTATAACTAACATTTTGCATATTCTAACTTATATTTTAGTGCTTGCTACGAAAACTTTTCATTAGATATTCTTTTCTTACTTTACTTCTTCACTTTTCTATAGGCTAACTTTCATCTACAAGCATATCTTGACAAACCGAATACAGATTCGTAATTAGTATATTATTACTAACATTTTGCATATTCTAACTTATATTTTAGTGCTTGCTACGAAAACTTATCATTAGATATTCTTTTCTTACTTTACTTCTTCACTTTTCTATAGGCTAACTTTCATCTACAAGCATATCTTGACAAACCGAATACAGATTCGTAATTAGTGACATTATAACTAACATTTTGGATATTCTAACTTATATTTTAGTGCTTGCTACGAAAACTTATCATTAGATATTCTTTTCTTACTTTACTTCTTCACTTTTCTATAGGCTAACTTTCATCTACAAGCATATCTTGACAAACCGAATACAGATTCGTAATTAGTATATTATTACTAACATTTTGGATATTCTAACTTATATTTTAGTGCTTGCTACGCAAACTTTTCATTAGATATTCTTTTCTTACTTTACTTCTTCACTTTTCTTAGGCAACTTTCATCTACAAGCATTTTGACAAACCGAATACAGATTCGTAATTGTGACATAATTACTAACATTTTGGAGTGCTTGCTATTAAAACTTATCATTAGATATTCTTTTCTTACTTTACTTCTTCACTTTTCTATAGGCTAACTTTCATCTACAAGCATATCTTGACAAACCGAATACAGATTCGTAATTGTGACATAATAACTAACATTTTGGATATTCTAACTTATATTTTAGTGCTTGCTATTAAAACTTTTCATTAGATATTCTTTTCTTACTTTACTTCTTCACTTTTCTATAGGCTAACTTTCATCTACAAGCATATCTTGACAAACCGAATACAGATTCGTAATTAGTGACATAATTACTAACATTTTGGATATTCTAACTTATATTTTAGTGCTTGCTACGCAAACTTTTCATTAGATATTCTTTTCTTACTTTACTTCTTCACTTTTCTATAGGCTAACTTTCATCTACAAGCATATCTTGACAAACCGAATACAGATTCGTAATTGTACATAATTACTAACATTTTGGATATTCTAACTTATATTTTAGTGCTTGCCATTAAAACTTTTCATTAGATATTCTTTTCTTACTTTACTTCTTCACTTTTCTATAGGCTAACTTTCATCTACAAGCATATCTTGACAAACCGAATACAGATTCGTAATTATTATATTATAACTAACATTTTGGATATTCTAACTTATATTTTAGTGCTTGCTACGCAAACTTATCATTAGATATTCTTTTCTTACTTTACTTCTTCACTTTTCTATAGGCTAACTTTCATCTACAAGCATATCTTGACAAACCGAATACAGATTCGTAATTAGTACATAATAACTAACATTTTGGATATTCTAACTTATATTTTAGTGCTTGCTATTAAAACTTATCATTAGATATTCTTTTCTTACTTTACTTCTTCACTTTTCTATAGGCTAACTTTCATCTACAAGCATATCTTGACAAACCGAATACAGATTCGTAATTAGTATATTATAACTAACATTTTGGATATTCTAACTTATATTTTAGTGCTTGCTACGAAAACTTATCATTAGATATTCTTTTCTTACTTTACTTCTTCACTTTTCTATAGGCTAACTTTCATCTACAAGCATATCTTGACAAACCGAATACAGATTCGTAATTAGTACATTATAACTAACATTTTGGATATTCTAACTTATATTTTAGTGCTTGCTACGCAAACTTTTCATTAGATATTCTTTTCTTACTTTACTTCTTCACTTTTCTATAGGCTAACTTTCATCTACAAGCATATCTTGACAAACCGAATACAGATTCGTAATTAGTACATTATTACTAACATTTTGCATATTCTAACTTATATTTTAGTGCTTGCTATTAAAACTTATCATTAGATATTCTTTTCTTACTTTACTTCTTCACTTTTCTATAGGCTAACTTTCATCTACAAGCATATCTTGACAAACCGAATACAGATTCGTAATTATTATACATTATTACTAACATTTTGGATATTCTAACTTATATTTTAGTGCTTGCTACGCAAACTTATCATTAGATATTCTTTTCTTACTTTACTTCTTCACTTTTCTATAGGCTAACTTTCATCTACAAGCATATCTTGACAAACCGAATACAGATTCGTAATTAGTACATTATAACTAACATTTTGCATATTCTAACTTATATTTTAGTGCTTGCTACGAAAACTTATCATTAGATATTCTTTTCTTACTTTACTTCTTCACTTTTCTATAGGCTAACTTTCATCTACAAGCATATCTTGACAAACCGAATACAGATTCGTAATTAGTACATAATAACTAACATTTTGCATATTCTAACTTATATTTTAGTGCTTGCTACGAAAACTTTTCATTAGATATTCTTTTCTTACTTTACTTCTTCACTTTTCTATAGGCTAACTTTCATCTACAAGCATATCTTGACAAACCGAATACAGATTCGTAATTATTATATAACTATTACTAACTTATTTTGGATATCATTAGATATTCTAACTTATATTTTTTTAGTGCTTGCTACGAAAACTTATCATTAGATATTCTTTTCTTACTTTACTTCTTCACTTTTCTATAGGCTAACTTTCATCTACAAGCATATCTTGACAAACCGAATACAGATTCGTAATTGTGACATAATAACTAACATTTTGCATATTCTAACTTATATTTTAGTGCTTGCTATTAAAACTTATCATTAGATATTCTTTTCTTACTTTACTTCTTCACTTTTCTATAGGCTAACTTTCATCTACAAGCATATCTTGACAAACCGAATACAGATTCGTAATTGTGACATAATTACTAACATTTTGGATATTCTAACTTATATTTTAGTGCTTGCTATTAAAACTTATCATTAGATATTCTTTTCTTACTTTACTTCTTCACTTTTCTATAGGCTAACTTTCATCTACAAGCATATCTTGACAAACCGAATACAGATTCGTAATTAGTACATAATTACTAACATTTTGGATATTCTAACTTATATTTTAGTGCTTGCTACGCAAACTTATCATTAGATATTCTTTTCTTACTTTACTTCTTCACTTTTCTATAGGCTAACTTTCATCTACAAGCATATCTTGACAAACCGAATACAGATTCGTAATTATTATATTATTACTAACATTTTGGATATTCTAACTTATATTTTAGTGCTTGCTACGCAAACTTTTCATTAGATATTCTTTTCTTACTTTACTTCTTCACTTTTCTATAGGCTAACTTTCATCTACAAGCATATCTTGACAAACCGAATACAGATTCGTAATTAGTGACATAATAACTAACATTTTGGATATTCTAACTTATATTTTAGTGCTTGCTATTAAAACTTATCATTAGATATTCTTTTCTTACTTTACTTCTTCACTTTTCTATAGGCTAACTTTCATCTACAAGCATATCTTGACAAACCGAATACAGATTCGTAATTATTATATTATAACTAACATTTTGGATATTCTAACTTATATTTTGGTGCTTGCTACTAAAACTTATCATTAGATCTTCTTTTCTTACTTTACTTCTTCACTTTTCAATAGGCTAACTTTCATCTACAAGCATATCTTGACAAACCGAATACAGATTCGTAATTAGTATATTATAACTAACATTTTGCATATTCTAACTTATATTTTGGTGCTTGCTACTAAAACTTATCATTAGATATTCTTTTCTTACTTTACTTCTTCACTTTTCTAAGGCTAACTTTCATCTACAAGCATATCTTGACAAACCGAATACAGATTCGTAATTATTACATTATAACTAACATTTTGCATATTCTAACTTATATTTTAGTGCTTGCTACGAAAACTTATCATTAGATATTCTTTTCTTACTTTACTTCTTCACTTTTCTATAGGCTAACTTTCATCTACAAGCATATCTTGACAAACCGAATACAGATTCGTAATTAGTATATTATAACTAACATTTTGGATATTCTAACTTATATTTTAGTGCTTGCTACGAAAACTTATCATTAGATATTCTTTTCTTACTTTACTTCTTCACTTTTCTATAGGCTAACTTTCATCTACAAGCATATCTTGACAAACCGAATACAGATTCGTAATTGTGACATAATTACTAACATTTTGGATATTCTAACTTATATTTTAGTGCTTGCTATTAAAACTTATCATTAGATATTCTTTTCTTACTTTACTTCTTCACTTTTCTATAGGCTAACTTTCATCTACAAGCATATCTTGACAAACCGAATACAGATTCGTAATTAGTGACATAATAACTAACATTTTGGATATTCTAACTTATATTTTAGTGCTTGCCATTAAAACTTTTCATTAGATATTCTTTTCTTACTTTACTTCTTCACTTTTCTATGGCTAACTTTCATCTACAAGCATATCTTGACAAACCGAATACAGATTCGTAATTAGTACATTATAACTAACATTTTGCATATTCTAACTTATATTTTAGTGCTTGCTACGAAAACTTATCATTAGATATTCTTTTCCTTACTTTACTTCTTCACTTTTCTATAGGCTAACTTTCATCTACAAGCATATCTTGACAAACCGAATACAGATTCGTAATTAGTACATTATAACTAACATTTTGCATATTCTAACTTATATTTTAGTGCTTGCTACGAAAACTTATCATTAGATATTCTTTTCTTACTTTACTTCTTCACTTTTCTATAGGCTAACTTTCATCTACAAGCATATCTTGACGAAAACTTTTCATTAGATATTCTTTTCTTACTTTACTTCTTCACTTTTCTATAGGCTAACTTTCATCTACAAGCATATCTTGACAAACCGAATACAGATTCGTAATTAGTACATTATAACTAACATTTTGCATATTCTAACTTATATTTTAGTGCTTGCTACGAAAACTTATCATTAGATATTCTTTTCTTACTTTACTTCTTCACTTTTCTATAGGCTAACTTTCATCTACAAGCATATCTTGACAAACCGAATACAGATTCGTAATTAGTACATTATAACTAACATTTTGCATATTCTAACTTATATTTTAGTGCTTGCTACGAAAACTTATCATTAGATATTCTTTTCTTACTTTACTTCTTCACTTTTCTATAGGCTAACTTTCATCTACAAGCATATCTTGACAAACCGAATACAGATTCGTAATTAGTACATTATAACTAACATTTTGCATATTCTAACTTATATTTTAGTGCTTGCTACGAAAACTTATCATTAGATATTCTTTTCTTACTTTACTTCTTCACTTTTCTATAGGCTAACTTTCATCTACAAGCATATCTTGACAAACCGAATACAGATTCGTAATTAGTACATTATAACTAACATTTTGCATATTCTAACTTATATTTTAGTGCTTGCTACGAAAACTTATCATTAGATATTCTTTTCTTACTTTACTTCTTCACTTTTCTATAGGCTAACTTTCATCTACAAGCATATCTTGACAAACCGAATACAGATTCGTAATTAGTACATTATAACTAACATTTTGCATATTCTAACTTATATTTTAGTGCTTGCTACGAAAACTTATCATTAGATATTCTTTTCTTACTTTACTTCTTCACTTTTCTATAGGCTAACTTTCATCTACAAGCATATCTTGACAAACCGAATACAGATTCGTAATTAGTACATTATAACTAACATTTTGCATATTCTAACTTATATTTTAGTGCTTGCTACGAAAACTTATCATTAGATATTCTTTTCTTACTTTACTTCTTCACTTTTCTATAGGCTAACTTTCATCTACAAGCATATCTTGACAAACCGAATACAGATTCGTAATTAGTACATTATAACTAACATTTTGCATATTCTAACTTATATTTTAGTGCTTGCTACGAAAACTTATCATTAGATATTCTTTTCTTACTTTACTTCTTCACTTTTCTATAGGCTAACTTTCATCTACAAGCATATCTTGACAAACCGAATACAGATTCGTAATTAGTACATTATAACTAACATTTTGCATATTCTAACTTATATTTTAGTGCTTGCCACGAAAACTTTTCATTAGATATTCTTTTCTTACTTTACTTCTTCACTTTTCTATAGGCTAACTTTCATCTACAAGCATATCTTGACAAACCGAATACAGATTCGTAATTAGTACATTATAACTAACATTTTGCATATTCTAACTTATATTTTAGTGCTTGCTACGAAAACTTATCATTAGATATTCTTTTCTTACTTTACTTCTTCACTTTTCTATAGGCTAACTTTCATCTACAAGCATATCTTGACAAACCGAATACAGATTCGTAATTAGTACATTATAACTAACATTTTGCATATTCTAACTTATATTTTAGTGCTTGCTACGAAAACTTATCATTAGATATTCTTTTCTTACTTTACTTCTTCACTTTTCTATAGGCTAACTTTCATCTACAAGCATATCTTGACAAACCGAATACAGATTCGTAATTAGTACATTATAACTAACATTTTGCATATTCTAACTTATATTTTAGTGCTTGCCACGAAAACTTTTCATTAGATATTCTTTTCTTACTTTACTTCTTCACTTTTCTATAGGCTAACTTTCATCTACAAGCATATCTTGACAAACCGAATACAGATTCGTAATTAGTACATTATAACTAACATTTTGCATATTCTAACTTATATTTTAGTGCTTGCTACGAAAACTTATCATTAGATATTCTTTTCTTACTTTACTTCTTCACTTTTCTATAGGCTAACTTTCATCTACAAGCATATCTTGACAAACCGAATACAGATTCGTAATTAGTACATTATAACTAACATTTTGCATATTCTAACTTATATTTTAGTGCTTGCTACGAAAACTTATCATTAGATATTCTTTTCTTACTTTACTTCTTCACTTTTCTATAGGCTAACTTTCATCTACAAGCATATCTTGACAAACCGAATACAGATTCGTAATTAGTACATTATAACTAACATTTTGCATATTCTAACTTATATTTTAGTGCTTGCTACGAAAACTTATCATTAGATATTCTTTTCTTACTTTACTTCTTCACTTTTCTATAGGCTAACTTTCATCTACAAGCATATCTTGACAAACCGAATACAGATTCGTAATTAGTACATTATAACTAACATTTTGCATATTCTAACTTATATTTTAGTGCTTGCCACGAAAACTTTTCATTAGATATTCTTTTCTTACTTTACTTCTTCACTTTTCTATAGGCTAACTTTCATCTACAAGCATATCTTGACAAACCGAATACAGATTCGTAATTAGTACATTATAACTAACATTTTGCATATTCTAACTTATATTTTAGTGCTTGCTACGAAAACTTATCATTAGATATTCTTTTCTTACTTTACTTCTTCACTTTTCTATAGGCTAACTTTCATCTACAAGCATATCTTGACAAACCGAATACAGATTCGTAATTAGTACATTATAACTAACATTTTGCATATTCTAACTTATATTTTAGTGCTTGCTACGAAAACTTATCATTAGATATTCTTTTCTTACTTTACTTCTTCACTTTTCTATAGGCTAACTTTCATCTACAAGCATATCTTGACAAACCGAATACAGATTCGTAATTAGTACATTATAACTAACATTTTGCATATTCTAACTTATATTTTAGTGCTTGCTACGAAAACTTATCATTAGATATTCTTTTCTTACTTTACTTCTTCACTTTTCTATAGGCTAACTTTCATCTACAAGCATATCTTGACAAACCGAATACAGATTCGTAATTAGTACATTATAACTAACATTTTGCATATTCTAACTTATATTTTAGTGCTTGCCACGAAAACTTTTCATTAGATATTCTTTTCTTACTTTACTTCTTCACTTTTCTATAGGCTAACTTTCATCTACAAGCATATCTTGACAAACCGAATACAGATTCGTAATTAGTACATTATAACTAACATTTTGCATATTCTAACTTATATTTTAGTGCTTGCTACGAAAACTTATCATTAGATATTCTTTTCTTACTTTACTTCTTCACTTTTCTATAGGCTAACTTTCATCTACAAGCATATCTTGACAAACCGAATACAGATTCGTAATTAGTACATTATAACTAACATTTTGCATATTCTAACTTATATTTTAGTGCTTGCTACGAAAACTTATCATTAGATATTCTTTTCTTACTTTACTTCTTCACTTTTCTATAGGCTAACTTTCATCTACAAGCATATCTTGACAAACCGAATACAGATTCGTAATTAGTACATTATAACTAACATTTTGCATATTCTAACTTATATTTTAGTGCTTGCTACGAAAACTTATCATTAGATATTCTTTTCTTACTTTACTTCTTCACTTTTCTATAGGCTAACTTTCATCTACAAGCATATCTTGACAAACCGAATACAGATTCGTAATTAGTACATTATAACTAACATTTTGCATATTCTAACTTATATTTTAGTGCTTGCTACGAAAACTTTTCATTAGATATTCTTTTCTTACTTTACTTCTTCACTTTTCTATAGGCTAACTTTCATCTACAAGCATATCTTGACAAACCGAATACAGATTCGTAATTAGTACATTATAACTAACATTTTGCATATTCTAACTTATATTTTAGTGCTTGCTACGAAAACTTATCATTAGATATTCTTTTCTTACTTTACTTCTTCACTTTTCTATAGGCTAACTTTCATCTACAAGCATATCTTGACAAACCGAATACAGATTCGTAATTAGTACATTATAACTAACATTTTGCATATTCTAACTTATATTTTAGTGCTTGCTACGAAAACTTATCATTAGATATTCTTTTCTTACTTTACTTCTTCACTTTTCTATAGGCTAACTTTCATCTACAAGCATATCTTGACAAACCGAATACAGATTCGTAATTAGTACATTATAACTAACATTTTGCATATTCTAACTTATATTTTAGTGCTTGCTACGAAAACTTATCATTAGATATTCTTTTCTTACTTTACTTCTTCACTTTTCTATAGGCTAACTTTCATCTACAAGCATATCTTGACAAACCGAATACAGATTCGTAATTAGTACATTATAACTAACATTTTGCATATTCTAACTTATATTTTAGTGCTTGCTACGAAAACTTTTCATTAGATATTCTTTTCTTACTTTACTTCTTCACTTTTCTATAGGCTAACTTTCATCTACAAGCATATCTTGACAAACCGAATACAGATTCGTAATTAGTACATTATAACTAACATTTTGCATATTCTAACTTATATTTTAGTGCTTGCTACGAAAACTTATCATTAGATATTCTTTTCTTACTTTACTTCTTCACTTTTCTATAGGCTAACTTTCATCTACAAGCATATCTTGACAAACCGAATACAGATTCGTAATTAGTACATTATAACTAACATTTTGCATATTCTAACTTATATTTTAGTGCTTGCTACGAAAACTTATCATTAGATATTCTTTTCTTACTTTACTTCTTCACTTTTCTATAGGCTAACTTTCATCTACAAGCATATCTTGACAAACCGAATACAGATTCGTAATTAGTACATTATAACTAACATTTTGCATATTCTAACTTATATTTTAGTGCTTGCTACGAAAACTTATCATTAGATATTCTTTTCTTACTTTACTTCTTCACTTTTCTATAGGCTAACTTTCATCTACAAGCATATCTTGACAAACCGAATACAGATTCGTAATTAGTACATTATAACTAACATTTTGCATATTCTAACTTATATTTTAGTGCTTGCTACGAAAACTTATCATTAGATATTCTTTTCTTACTTTACTTCTTCACTTTTCTATAGGCTAACTTTCATCTACAAGCATATCTTGACAAACCGAATACAGATTCGTAATTAGTACATTATAACTAACATTTTGCATATTCTAACTTATATTTTAGTGCTTGCTACGAAAACTTATCATTAGATATTCTTTTCTTACTTTACTTCTTCACTTTTCTATAGGCTAACTTTCATCTACAAGCATATCTTGACAAACCGAATACAGATTCGTAATTAGTACATTATAACTAACATTTTGCATATTCTAACTTATATTTTAGTGCTTGCTACGAAAACTTATCATTAGATATTCTTTTCTTACTTTACTTCTTCACTTTTCTATAGGCTAACTTTCATCTACAAGCATATCTTGACAAACCGAATACAGATTCGTAATTAGTACATTATAACTAACATTTTGCATATTCTAACTTATATTTTAGTGCTTGCTACGAAAACTTATCATTAGATATTCTTTTCTTACTTTACTTCTTCACTTTTCTATAGGCTAACTTTCATCTACAAGCATATCTTGACAAACCGAATACAGATTCGTAATTAGTACATTATAACTAACATTTTGCATATTCTAACTTATATTTTAGTGCTTGCCACGAAAACTTTTCATTAGATATTCTTTTCTTACTTTACTTCTTCACTTTTCTATAGGCTAACTTTCATCTACAAGCATATCTTGACAAACCGAATACAGATTCGTAATTAGTACATTATAACTAACATTTTGCATATTCTAACTTATATTTTAGTGCTTGCTACGAAAACTTATCATTAGATATTCTTTTCTTACTTTACTTCTTCACTTTTCTATAGGCTAACTTTCATCTACAAGCATATCTTGACAAACCGAATACAGATTCGTAATTAGTACATTATAACTAACATTTTGCATATTCTAACTTATATTTTAGTGCTTGCTACGAAAACTTATCATTAGATATTCTTTTCTTACTTTACTTCTTCACTTTTCTATAGGCTAACTTTCATCTACAAGCATATCTTGACAAACCGAATACAGATTCGTAATTAGTACATTATAACTAACATTTTGCATATTCTAACTTATATTTTAGTGCTTGCTACGAAAACTTATCATTAGATATTCTTTTCTTACTTTACTTCTTCACTTTTCTATAGGCTAACTTTCATCTACAAGCATATCTTGACAAACCGAATACAGATTCGTAATTAGTACATTATAACTAACATTTTGCATATTCTAACTTATATTTTAGTGCTTGCTACGAAAACTTATCATTAGATATTCTTTTCTTACTTTACTTCTTCACTTTTCTATAGGCTAACTTTCATCTACAAGCATATCTTGACAAACCGAATACAGATTCGTAATTAGTACATTATAACTAACATTTTGCATATTCTAACTTATATTTTAGTGCTTGCTACGAAAACTTATCATTAGATATTCTTTTCTTACTTTACTTCTTCACTTTTCTATAGGCTAACTTTCATCTACAAGCATATCTTGACAAACCGAATACAGATTCGTAATTAGTACATTATAACTAACATTTTGCATATTCTAACTTATATTTTAGTGCTTGCTACGAAAACTTATCATTAGATATTCTTTTCTTACTTTACTTCTTCACTTTTCTATAGGCTAACTTTCATCTACAAGCATATCTTGACAAACCGAATACAGATTCGTAATTAGTACATTATAACTAACATTTTGCATATTCTAACTTATATTTTAGTGCTTGCTACGAAAACTTATCATTAGATATTCTTTTCTTACTTTACTTCTTCACTTTTCTATAGGCTAACTTTCATCTACAAGCATATCTTGACAAACCGAATACAGATTCGTAATTAGTACATTATAACTAACATTTTGCATATTCTAACTTATATTTTAGTGCTTGCTACGAAAACTTATCATTAGATATTCTTTTCTTACTTTACTTCTTCACTTTTCTATAGGCTAACTTTCATCTACAAGCATATCTTGACAAACCGAATACAGATTCGTAATTAGTACATTATAACTAACATTTTGCATATTCTAACTTATATTTTAGTGCTTGCTACGAAAACTTATCATTAGATATTCTTTTCTTACTTTACTTCTTCACTTTTCTATAGGCTAACTTTCATCTACAAGCATATCTTGACAAACCGAATACAGATTCGTAATTAGTACATTATAACTAACATTTTGCATATTCTAACTTATATTTTAGTGCTTGCTACGAAAACTTATCATTAGATATTCTTTTCTTACTTTACTTCTTCACTTTTCTATAGGCTAACTTTCATCTACAAGCATATCTTGACAAACCGAATACAGATTCGTAATTAGTACATTATAACTAACATTTTGCATATTCTAACTTATATTTTAGTGCTTGCTACGAAAACTTATCATTAGATATTCTTTTCTTACTTTACTTCTTCACTTTTCTATAGGCTAACTTTCATCTACAAGCATATCTTGACAAACCGAATACAGATTCGTAATTAGTACATTATAACTAACATTTTGCATATTCTAACTTATATTTTAGTGCTTGCTACGAAAACTTATCATTAGATATTCTTTTCTTACTTTACTTCTTCACTTTTCTATAGGCTAACTTTCATCTACAAGCATATCTTGACAAACCGAATACAGATTCGTAATTAGTACATTATAACTAACATTTTGCATATTCTAACTTATATTTTAGTGCTTGCTACGAAAACTTATCATTAGATATTCTTTTCTTACTTTACTTCTTCACTTTTCTATAGGCTAACTTTCATCTACAAGCATATCTTGACAAACCGAATACAGATTCGTAATTAGTACATTATAACTAACATTTTGCATATTCTAACTTATATTTTAGTGCTTGCTACGAAAACTTATCATTAGATATTCTTTTCTTACTTTACTTCTTCACTTTTCTATAGGCTAACTTTCATCTACAAGCATATCTTGACAAACCGAATACAGATTCGTAATTAGTACATTATAACTAACATTTTGCATATTCTAACTTATATTTTAGTGCTTGCTACGAAAACTTATCATTAGATATTCTTTTCTTACTTTACTTCTTCACTTTTCTATAGGCTAACTTTCATCTACAAGCATATCTTGACAAACCGAATACAGATTCGTAATTAGTACATTATAACTAACATTTTGCATATTCTAACTTATATTTTAGTGCTTGCTACGAAAACTTATCATTAGATATTCTTTTCTTACTTTACTTCTTCACTTTTCTATAGGCTAACTTTCATCTACAAGCATATCTTGACAAACCGAATACAGATTCGTAATTAGTACATTATAACTAACATTTTGCATATTCTAACTTATATTTTAGTGCTTGCTACGAAAACTTATCATTAGATATTCTTTTCTTACTTTACTTCTTCACTTTTCTATAGGCTAACTTTCATCTACAAGCATATCTTGACAAACCGAATACAGATTCGTAATTAGTACATTATAACTAACATTTTGCATATTCTAACTTATATTTTAGTGCTTGCTACGAAAACTTATCATTAGATATTCTTTTCTTACTTTACTTCTTCACTTTTCTATAGGCTAACTTTCATCTACAAGCATATCTTGACAAACCGAATACAGATTCGTAATTAGTACATTATAACTAACATTTTGCATATTCTAACTTATATTTTAGTGCTTGCTACGAAAACTTATCATTAGATATTCTTTTCTTACTTTACTTCTTCACTTTTCTATAGGCTAACTTTCATCTACAAGCATATCTTGACAAACCGAATACAGATTCGTAATTAGTACATTATAACTAACATTTTGCATATTCTAACTTATATTTTAGTGCTTGCTACGAAAACTTATCATTAGATATTCTTTTCTTACTTTACTTCTTCACTTTTCTATAGGCTAACTTTCATCTACAAGCATATCTTGACAAACCGAATACAGATTCGTAATTAGTACATTATAACTAACATTTTGCATATTCTAACTTATATTTTAGTGCTTGCTACGAAAACTTATCATTAGATATTCTTTTCTTACTTTACTTCTTCACTTTTCTATAGGCTAACTTTCATCTACAAGCATATCTTGACAAACCGAATACAGATTCGTAATTAGTACATTATAACTAACATTTTGCATATTCTAACTTATATTTTAGTGCTTGCTACGAAAACTTATCATTAGATATTCTTTTCTTACTTTACTTCTTCACTTTTCTATAGGCTAACTTTCATCTACAAGCATATCTTGACAAACCGAATACAGATTCGTAATTAGTACATTATAACTAACATTTTGCATATTCTAACTTATATTTTAGTGCTTGCTACGAAAACTTATCATTAGATATTCTTTTCTTACTTTACTTCTTCACTTTTCTATAGGCTAACTTTCATCTACAAGCATATCTTGACAAACCGAATACAGATTCGTAATTAGTACATTATAACTAACATTTTGCATATTCTAACTTATATTTTAGTGCTTGCTACGAAAACTTATCATTAGATATTCTTTTCTTACTTTACTTCTTCACTTTTCTATAGGCTAACTTTCATCTACAAGCATATCTTGACAAACCGAATACAGATTCGTAATTAGTACATTATAACTAACATTTTGCATATTCTAACTTATATTTTAGTGCTTGCTACGAAAACTTATCATTAGATATTCTTTTCTTACTTTACTTCTTCACTTTTCTATAGGCTAACTTTCATCTACAAGCATATCTTGACAAACCGAATACAGATTCGTAATTAGTACATTATAACTAACATTTTGCATATTCTAACTTATATTTTAGTGCTTGCTACGAAAACTTATCATTAGATATTCTTTTCTTACTTTACTTCTTCACTTTTCTATAGGCTAACTTTCATCTACAAGCATATCTTGACAAACCGAATACAGATTCGTAATTAGTACATTATAACTAACATTTTGCATATTCTAACTTATATTTTAGTGCTTGCTACGAAAACTTATCATTAGATATTCTTTTCTTACTTTACTTCTTCACTTTTCTATAGGCTAACTTTCATCTACAAGCATATCTTGACAAACCGAATACAGATTCGTAATTAGTACATTATAACTAACATTTTGCATATTCTAACTTATATTTTAGTGCTTGCTACGAAAACTTATCATTAGATATTCTTTTCTTACTTTACTTCTTCACTTTTCTATAGGCTAACTTTCATCTACAAGCATATCTTGACAAACCGAATACAGATTCGTAATTAGTACATTATAACTAACATTTTGCATATTCTAACTTATATTTTAGTGCTTGCTACGAAAACTTATCATTAGATATTCTTTTCTTACTTTACTTCTTCACTTTTCTATAGGCTAACTTTCATCTACAAGCATATCTTGACAAACCGAATACAGATTCGTAATTAGTACATTATAACTAACATTTTGCATATTCTAACTTATATTTTAGTGCTTGCTACGAAAACTTATCATTAGATATTCTTTTCTTACTTTACTTCTTCACTTTTCTATAGGCTAACTTTCATCTACAAGCATATCTTGACAAACCGAATACAGATTCGTAATTAGT
This sequence comes from Loxodes magnus, assembly GCA_946699065.1. NCBI lineage: Eukaryota > Ciliophora > Karyorelictea > Loxodida > Loxodidae > Loxodes > Loxodes magnus. Next base: position 909 of record CAMPDV010006222.1, on the reverse strand, counting down.
ACATTATAACTAACATTTTGCATATTCTAACTTATATTTTAGTGCTTGCTACGAAAACTTATCATTAGATATTCTTTTCTTACTTTACTTCTTCACTTTTCTATAGGCTAACTTTCATCTACAAGCATATCTTGACAAACCGAATACAGATTCGTAATTAGTACATTATAACTAACATTTTGCATATTCTAACTTATATTTTAGTGCTTGCTACGAAAACTTATCATTAGATATTCTTTTCTTACTTTACTTCTTCACTTTTCTATAGGCTAACTTTCATCTACAAGCATATCTTGACAAACCGAATACAGATTCGTAATTAGTACATTATAACTAACATTTTGCATATTCTAACTTATATTTTAGTGCTTGCTACGAAAACTTATCATTAGATATTCTTTTCTTACTTTACTTCTTCACTTTTCTATAGGCTAACTTTCATCTACAAGCATATCTTGACAAACCGAATACAGATTCGTAATTAGTACATTATAACTAACATTTTGCATATTCTAACTTATATTTTAGTGCTTGCTACGAAAACTTATCATTAGATATTCTTTTCTTACTTTACTTCTTCACTTTTCTATAGGCTAACTTTCATCTACAAGCATATCTTGACAAACCGAATACAGATTCGTAATTAGTACATTATAACTAACATTTTGCATATTCTAACTTATATTTTAGTGCTTGCTACGAAAACTTATCATTAGATATTCTTTTCTTACTTTACTTCTTCACTTTTCTATAGGCTAACTTTCATCTACAAGCATATCTTGACAAACCGAATACAGATTCGTAATTAGTACATTATAACTAACATTTTGCATATTCTAACTTATATTTTAGTGCTTGCTACGAAAACTTATCATTAGATATTCTTTTCTTACTTTACTTCTTCACTTT
>CAMPDV010006221.1:0-22279 GCA_946699065.1 Loxodes magnus | reverse complement strand
CTTAAAATAGTTAGATTTAAATTTAATTGATCTTAAGTAATCTTAAAATAGTTAGATTTAAATTTATTTAATTCTAATTAATCTTAAAATAGTTAGATTTAAATTTATTTAATTCTAAGTAATCTTAAAATAGTTAGATTTAAATTTATTGATCTTAAGTAATCTTAAAATAGTTAGATTTAAATTTATTTAATTCTAAGTAATCTTAAAATAGTTAGATTTAAATTTATTTAATTCTAAGTAATCTTAAATAGTTAGATTTAAATTTATTTGATCTTAAGTAATCTTAAAATAGTTAGATTTAAATTTTATTTGATCTTAAGTAATCTTAAAATAGTTAGATTTAAATTTAATTAATCTAAGTAATCTTAAAATAGTTAGATTTAAATTTATTTGATCTTAAGTAATCTTAAAATAGTTAGATTTAAATTTATTTGATCTTAATTAATCTTAAAATAGTTAGATTTAAATTTATTTAATTCTAAGTAATCTTAAAATAGTTAGATTTAAATTTATTTAATTCTAAGTAATCTTAAAATAGTTAGATTTAAATTTATTTGATCTTAAGTAATCTTAAAATAGTTAGATTTAAATTTATTTAATTCTAAGTAATCTTAAAATAGTTAGATTTAAATTTAATTGATCTCTAAGTAATCTTAAAATAGTTAGATTTAAATTTATTTAATTCTAATTAATCTTAAAATAGTTAGATTTAAATTTATTTGATCTTAAGTAATCTTAAAATAGTTAGATTTAAATTTATTTAATTCTAATTAATCTTAAAATAGTTAGATTTAAATTTATTTAATTCTAAGTAATCTTAAAATAGTTAGATTTAAATTTATTTAATTCTAAGTAATCTTAAAATAGTTAGATTTAAATTTATTTAATTCTAAGTAATCGTAAAATAGTTAGATTTAAATTATTTAATTCTAAGTAATCTTAAAATAGTTAGATTTAAATTTATTTAATTCTAAGTAATCTTAAAATAGTTAGATTTAAATTTATTTGATCTCTAATTAATCTTAAAATAGTTAGATTTAAATTTATTTAATTCTAAGTAATCGTAAAATAGTTAGATTTAAATTTATTTAATTCTAAGTAATCTTAAAATAGTTAGATTTAAATTTATTTAATTCTAAGTAATCTTAAAATAGTTAGATTTAAATTTATTTGATCTTAAGTAATCTTAAAATAGTTAGATTTAAATTTATTTAATTCTAAGTAATCTTAAAATAGTTAGATTTAAATTTATTTAAGTAATCTAAGTAATCTAAGTAAAATAGTAATAGATTTAAAAAATAGTTAGATTTAATTCTAAGTAATCTTAAAATAGTTAGATTTAAATTTATTTAATTCTAAGTAATCTTAAAATAGTTAGATTTAAATTTATTTAAAGTAATCTTAAAATAGTTAGATTTAAATTTATTAATTCTAAGTAAAAAATAGTTAGATTTAAATTTATTTGATCTTAAGTAATCTTAAAATAGTTAGATTTAAATTTATTTAATTCTAAGTAATCTTAAAATAGTTAGATTTAAATTTATTTAATTCTAAGTAATCTTAAAATAGTTAGATTTAAATTTATTTAATTCTAATTAATCTTAAAATAGTTAGATTTAAATTTATTTGATCTTAAAATCTTAAAATAGTTAGATTTAAATTTATTTGATCTTAAGTAATCTTAAAATAGTTAGATTTAAATTTAATTGATCTTAAGTAATAAAATAGTTAGATTTAAATTTATTTGATCTTAAGTAATCTTAAAATAGTTAGATTTAAATTTATTTAATTCTAAGTAATCTTAAAATAGTTAGATTTAAATTTATTTAATTCTAAGTAATCTTAAAATAGTTAGATTTAAATTTATTTAATTCTAAGTAATCTTAAAATAGTTAGATTTAAATTTATTTAATTCTAAGTAATCTTAAAATAGTTAGATTTAAATTTATTTAATTCTAAGTAATCTTAAAATAGTTAGATTTAAATTTATTTAATTCTAAGTAATCTTAAAATAGTTAGATTTAAATTTATTTAATTCTAAGTAATCTTAAAATAGTTAGATTTAAATTTATTTAATTCTAATTAATCTTAAAATAGTTAGATTTAAATTTATTTGATCTTAAGTAATCTTAAAATAGTTAGATTTAAATTTATTTGATCTAAGTAATCTTAAAATAGTTAGATTTAAATTTAATTGATCTTAAGTAATCTTAAAATAGTTAGATTTAAATTTATTTGATCTTAAGTAATCTTAAAATAGTTAGATTTAAATTTATTTAATTCTAAGTAATCTTAAAATAGTTAGATTTAAATTTATTTAATTCTAAGTAATCTTAAAATAGTTAGATTTAAATTTATTTGATCTTAAGTAATCTTAAAATAGTTAGATTTAAATTTATTTAATTCTAAGTAATCTTAAAATAGTTAGATTTAAATTTAATTAATCTTAAGTAATCTTAAAATAGTTAGATTTAAATTTATTTAATTCTAAGTAATCTTAAAATAGTTAGATTTAAATTTAATTGATCTTAAGTAATCTTAAAATAGTTAGATTTAAATTTATTTAATTCTAAGTAATCTTAAAATAGTTAGATTTAAATTTATTTAATTCTAAGTAATCTTAAAATAGTTAGATTTAAATTTATTAAATTCTAAGTAATCTTAAAATAGTTAGATTTAAATTTATTTAATTCTAAGTAATCGTAAAATAGTTAGATTTAAATTTATTTAATTCTAAGTAATCTTAAAATAGTTAGATTTAAATTTATTTGATCTTAAGTAATCTTAAAATAGTTAGATTTAAATTTATTTAATTCTAAGTAATCTTAAAATAGTTAGATTTAAATTTATTTAATTCTAAGTAATCTTAAAATAGTTAGATTTAAATTTATTTAATTCTAAGTAATCTTAAAATAGTTAGATTTAAATTTATTTAATTCTAAGTAATCTTAAAATAGTTAGATTTAAATTTATTTAATTCTAAGTAATCTTAAAATAGTTAGATTTAAATTTATTTAATTCTAAGTTAGATTTAAATTTATTTGATCTTAAGTAATAAAATAGTTAGATTTAAATTTATTTGATCTTAAGTAATCTAATAGTTAGATTTAAATTTAATTGATCTTAAGTAATCTTAAAATAGTTAGATTTAAATTTATTTGATCTTAAGTAATCTTAAAATAGTAGATTTAAATTTATTTAATTCTAAGTAATCTTAAAATAGATTAAATTTATTTAATTCTAAGTAATCTTAAAATAGTTAGATTTAATTCTAAGTAATAATAGTTAGATTTAAATTTATTTAATTCTAAGTAATCTTAAAATAGTTAGATTTAAATTTAATTTCTTAAGTAATCTTAAAATAGTTAGATTTAAATTTATTTAATTCTAAGTAATCTTAAAATAGTTAGATTTAAATTTAATTTCTTAAGTAATCTTAAAATAGTTAGATTTAAATTTATTTAATTCTAATTAATCTTAAAATAGTAGATTTAAATTTATTTAATTCTAAGTAAAATAGTTAGATTTAAATTTATTTAATTCTAAGTAATCTTAAAATAGTTAGATTTAAATTTATTTAATTCTAAGTAATCGTAAAATAGTTAGATTTAAATTTATTTAATTCTAAGTAATCTTAATAGTTAGATTTAAATTTATTTAATTCTAAGTAATCTTAAAATAGTTAGATTTAAATTTATTTAATTCTAAGTAATCGTAAAATAGTTAGATTTAAATTTATTTAATTCTAAGTAATCTTAAAATAGTTAGATTTAAATTTATTTAATTCTAAGTAATCTTAAAATAGTTAGATTTAAATTTATTTAATTCTAAGTAATCTTAAAATAGTTAGATTTAAATTTATTTGATCTTAAGTAATCTTAAAATAGTTAGATTTAAATTTATTTAATTCTAAGTAATCTTAAAATAGTTAGATTTAAATTTATTTAATTCTAATTAATCTTAAAATAGTTAGATTTAAATTTATTTGATCTTAAGTAATCTTAAAATAGTTAGATTTAAATTTAATTGATCTTAAGTAATCTTAAAATAGTTAGATTTAAATTTATTTAATTCTAAGTAATCTTAAAATAGTTAGATTTAAATTTAATTGATCTTAAGTAATCTTAATAGTCTAAGTAATCTTAAAATAGTTAGATTTAAATTTATTTGATCTTAAGTAATCTTAAAATAGTTAGATTTAAATTTATTTAATTCTAAGTAATCTTAAAATAGTTAGATTTAAATTTATTTAATTCTAAGTAATCTTAAGTTAGATTTAAATTTATTTAATTCTTAAAATAGTTAGATTTAAATTTATTTGATCTTAAGTAATCTTAAAATAGTTAGATTTAAATTTATTTAATTCTAAGTAAAATAGTTAGATTTAAATTTATTTAATTCTAAGTAATCTTAAAATAGTTAGAAATTTATTTAATTCTAAGTAATCTTAAAATAGTTAGATTTAAATTTATTTAATTCTAATTAATCTTAAAATAGTTAGATTTAAATTTATTTAATTCTAAGTAAAAAATAGTTAGATTTAAATTTAATTTCTTAAGTAATCTAAAATAGTTAGATTTAAATTTATTTAATTCTAAGTAATCTTAAAATAGTTAGATTTAAATTTAATTGATCTTAAGTAATCTTAAGTTAGATTTAAATTTATTTAATTCTAAGTAAAAAATAGTTAGATTTAAATTTATTTAATTCTAATTAATCTTAAAATAGTTAGATTTAAATTTATTTAATTCTAAGTAATCTTAAAATAGTTAGATTTAAATTTATTTAATTCTAAGTAATCTTAAAATAGTTAGATTTAAATTTATTTAATTCTAAGTAATCGTAAAATAGTTAGATTTAAATTTATTTAATTCTAAGTAATCTTAAAATAGTTAGATTTAAATTTATTTAATTCTAAGTAATCTTAAAATAGTTAGATTTAAATTTATTTAATTCTAAGTAATCTTAAAATAGTTAGATTTAATTTATTTGATCTAAGTAATCTTAAAATAGTTAGATTTAATTCTAAGTAATCTTAAAATAGTTAGATTTAAATTTAATTGATCTTAAGTAATCTTAAAAGTAGATTAGTAATCTTAAATAGTTAGATTTAAATTTAATTGATCTTAAGTAATCTTAAAATAGTTAGATTTAAATTTATTTAATTCTAAGTAATCTTAAAATAGTTAGATTTAAATTTATTTAATTCTAAGTAATCTTAAAATAGTTAGATTTAAATTTATTTGATCTTAAGTAATCTTAAAATAGTTAGATTTAAATTTATTTAATTCTAAGTAATCTTAAAATAGTTAGATTTAAATTTATTTAATTCTAAGTAATCTTAAAATAGTTAGATTTAAATTTATTTAATTCTAAGTAATCTTAAAATAGTTAGATTTAAATTTATTTGATCTTAAGTAATCTTAAAATAGTTAGATTTAAATTTATTTAATTCTAAGTATCTTAAAATAGTTAGATTTAAATTTATTTAATTCTAAGTAATCTTAAAATAGTTAGATTTAAATTTATTTAATTCTAATTAATCTTAAAATAGTTAGATTTAAATTTAATTGATCTTAAGTAATCTTAAAATAGTTAGATTTAAATTTATTTAATTCTAATTAATCTTAAAATAGTTAGATTTAAATTTATTTAATTCTAAGTAATCTTAAAATAGTTAGATTTAAATTTATTTGATCTTAAGTAATCTTAAAATAGTTAGATTTAAATTTATTTAATTCTAAGTAATCTTAAAATAGTTAGATTTAAATTTATTTAATTCTAAGTAATCTTAAAATAGTTAGATTTAAATTTATTGTAATCTTAAGTTAGATTTAAATTTATTTGATCTTAAAATCTTAAATAGTTAGATTTAAATTTATTTAATTCTAAGTAATCTTAAAATAGTTAGATTTAAATTTATTTAATTCTAAGTAATCTTAAAATAGTTAGATTTAAATTTATTTAATTCTAATTAATCTTAAAATAGTTAGATTTAAATTTAATTGATCTTAAGTAATCTTAAAATAGTTAGATTTAAATTTATTTAATTCTAATTAATCTTAAAATAGTTAGATTTAAATTTATTTAATTCTAAGTAATCTTAAAATAGTTAGATTTAAATTTATTTGATCTTAAGTAATCTTAAAATAGTTAGATTTAAATTTATTTAATTCTAAGTAATCTTAAAATAGTTAGATTTAAATTTATTTAATTCTAAGTAATCTTAAAATAGTTAGATTTAAATTTATTTAATTCTAAGTAATCTTAAAATAGTTAGATTTAAATTTATTTGATCTTAAGTAATCTTAAAATAGTTAGATTTAAATTTATTTAATTCTAATTAATCTTAAAATAGTTAGATTTAAATTTATTTAATTCTAAGTAAGTTAGATTTAAATTTATTTGATCTTAAAATAAAATAGTTAGATTTAAATTTATTTAATTCTAAGTAATCTTAAAATAGTTAGATTTAAATTTATTTAATTCTAAGTAATCTTAAAATAGTTAGATTTAAATTTATTTAATTCTAAGTAATCTTAAAATAGTTAGATTTAAATTTATTTGATCTTAAGTAATCTTAAAATAGTTAGATTTAAATTTATTTAATTCTAAGTAATCTTAAAATAGTTAGATTTAAATTTATTTAATTCTAAGTAATCTTAAAATAGTTAGATTTAAATTTATTTAATCTTAATTAATCTTAAAATAGTTAGATTTAAATTTAATTGATCTTAAGTAATCTTAAAATAGTTAGATTTAAATTTATTTAATTCTAATTAATCTTAAAATAGTTAGATTTAAATTTATTTAATTCTAAGTAATCTTAAAATAGTTAGATTTAAATTTATTTAATTCTAAGTAATCTTAAAATAGTTAGATTTAAATTTATTTAATTCTAAGTAATCTTAAAATAGTTAGATTTAAATTTAATTGATCTTAAGTAATCTTAAAATAGTTAGATTTAAATTTATTTGATCTAAGTAATCTTAAAATAGTTAGATTTAAATTTATTTAATCTTAAGTAATCTTAAAATAGTTAGATTTAAATTTATTTAATTCTAAGTAATCTTAAAATAGTTAGATTTAAATTTATTTAATTCTAAGTAATCTTAAAATAGTTAGATTTAAATTTATTTGATCTTAAGTAATCTTAAAATAGTTAGATTTAAATTTATTTGATCTTAAGTAATCTTAAAATAGTTAGATTTAAATTTATTTGATTCTAAGTAATCTTAAAATAGTTAGATTTAAATTTATTTAATTCTAAGTAATCTTAAAATAGTTAGATTTAAATTTATTTAATTCTAAGTAATCTTAAAATAGTTAGATTTAAATTTATTTAATTCTAAGTAATCTTAAAATAGTTAGATTTAAATTTATTTGATCTTAAGTAATCTTAAAATAGTTAGATTTAAATTTATTTGATCTTAAGTAATCTTAAAATAGTTAGATTTAAATTTATTTAATTCTAAGTAATCTTAAAATAGTTAGATTTAAATTTATTTAATTCTAAGTAATCTTAAAATAGTTAGATTTAAATTTATTTAATTCTAAGTAATCTTAAAATAGTTAGATTTAAATTTAATTGATCTTAAGTAATCTTAAAATAGTTAGATTTAAATTATTTGATTCTAATTAATCTTAAAATAGTTAGATTTAAATTTATTTGATTCTAAGTAATCTTAAAATAGTTAGATTTAAATTTATTTAATTCTAATTAATCTTAAAATAGTTAGATTTAAATTTATTTGATTCTAAGTAATCTTAAAATAGTTAGATTTAAATTTATTTGATCTTAAGTAATCTTAAAATAGTTAGATTTAAATTTATTTAATTCTAATTAATCTTAAAATAGTTAGATTTAAATTTATTTAATTCTAAGTAATCTTAAAATAGTTAGATTTAAATTTATTTGATCTTAAGTAATCTTAAAATAGTTAGATTTAAATTTATTTAATTCTAAGTAATCTTAAAATAGTTAGATTTAAATTTAATTGATCTTAAGTAATCTTAAAATAGTTAGATTTAAATTATTTGATCTAATTAATCTTAAAATAGTTAGATTTAAATTTATTTAATTTAAGTAATCTTAAAATAGTTAGATTTAAATTTATTTGATCTTAAGTAATCTTAAAATAGTTAGATTTAAATTTATTTAATTCTAAGTAATCTTAAAATAGTTAGATTTAAATTTATTTAATTCTAATCAATCTTAAAATAGTTAGATTTAAATTTATTTAATTCTAAGTAATCTTAAAATAGTTAGATTTAAATTTATTTGATCTTAAGTAATCTTAAAATAGTTAGATTTAAATTTATTTAATTCTAATTAATCTTAAAATAGTTAGATTTAAATTTATTTAATTCTAAGTAATCTTAATAGTTAGATTTAAATTTATTTGATCTTAAGTAATCTTAAATAGTTAGATTTAAATTTATTTAATTCTAAGTAATCTTAAAATAGTTAGATTTAAATTTATTTAAAGTAATCTTAAGTAGATTTAAATTTATTTAATTCTAATTAATCTTAAAATAGTTAGATTTAAATTTATTTAATTCTAAGTAATCTTAAAATAGTTAGATTTAAATTTATTTAATTCTAATTAATCTTAAAATAGTTAGATTTAAATTTATTTGATCTTAAGTAATCTTAAAATAGTTAGATTTAAATTTATTTAATTCTAATTAATCTTAAAATAGTTAGATTTAAATTTATTTAATTCTAAGTAATCTTAAAATAGTTAGATTTAAATTTATTTAATTCTAAGTTAGATTTAAATTTATTTAATTCTAAGTAAAAAATAGTTAGATTTAAATTTAATTGATCTTAAGTAATCTTAAAATAGTTAGATTTAAATTTATTTAATTCTAAGTAATCTTAAAATAGTTAGATTAAAATTTATTTAATTCTAAGTAATCTTAAAATAGTTAGATTTAAATTTATTTGATCTTAAGTAATCTTAAAATAGTTAGATTTAAATTTATTTAATTCTAAGTAATCTTAAAATAGTTAGATTTAAATTTATTTAATTCTAAGTAATCTTAAAATAGTTAGATTTAAATTTATTTAATTGTTAGATTTAAATTTATTTGATCTTAAGTAATCTTAAACTAGTTAGAAATTTAGATCTTAAGTAATCTTAAAATAGTTAGATTTAAATTTAATTGATCTTAAGTAATCTTAAAATAGTTAGATTTAAATTTATTTGATCTTAAGTAATCTTAAGTTAGATCTTAAGTAATCTTAAAATAGTTAGATTTAAAATTTAATTTAAGTAATCTTAAAATAGTTAGATTTAAATTTATTTAATTCTAAGTAAAAAATAGTTAGAATTTAAATTTATTTAATTCTAAGTAATCTTAAAATAGTTAGATTTAAATTTATTTAATTCTAAGTAATCTTAAAATAGTTAGATTTAAATTTAATTTCTTAAGTAATCTTAAAATAGTTAGATTTAAATTTATTTAATTCTAAGTAATCTTAATAGTTAGATTTAAATTTATTTAATTCTAAGTAATCTTAAAATAGTTAGATTTAAATTTATTTAATCTTAAGTAATCTTAAAATAGTTAGATTTAAATTTATTTAATTCTAAGTAATCGTAAAATAGTTAGATTAAAATTTATTTAATCTAAGTAATCTTAAAATAGTTAGATTTAAATTTATTTAATTCTAAGTAATCTTAAAATAGTTAGATTTAAATTTATTTGATCTTAAGTAATCTTAAAATAGTTAGATTTAAATTTATTTAATTCTAAGTAATCTTAAAATAGTTAGATTTAAATTTATTTAATTCTAAGTAATCTTAAAATAGTTAGATTTAAATTTATTTGATCTTAAGTAATCTTAAAATAGTTAGATTTAATTTATTTAATTCTACGTAATAGAATTTAAATTTAAATCTAACTATTTTAAGATCTTAAGATCAAATAAATTTAAATCTAACTATTTTAAATAGAATTAAATAAATTTAAATCTAACTATTTTAAGATTACTTAGAATTAAATAAATTTAATCTCTATTTTAAGATTACTTATCTTTTAAAATATTTTAAGATTACTTAGAATTAAATAAATTTAAATCTAACTATTTTAAGATTACTTAGATCATTTTAAATCTAACTATTTTACGATTACTTAGAATTAAATAAATTTAAATCTAACTATTTTAAGATTACTTAAGATCAAATAAATTTAAATCTAACTATTTTAAGATTACGATTAAATAACTTAAATCTAACTATTTTAAGATTACTTAGAATTTAAAAATTTAAATCTAACTATTTTAAGATTACTTAAGATCATTAAATTTAAATCTAACTATTTTAATCTTAGAATTAAATAAATTTAAATCTAACTATTTAAGATTACTTAGAATTAAATAAATTTAAATCTAAATTTTAAGATTACTTAGAATCTAACTATTTTAAGATTACTTAGAATTAAATAAATTTAAATCTAACTATTTTAAGATTACTTAGAATTAAATAAATTTAAATCTAACTATTTTAAGATTACTTAAATAAATAAATTTAATCTAACTATTTTACTTAAGATCAAATAAATTTAAATCTAACTATTTTAAGATTACTTAAGATCAATTAAATTTAAATCTAACTATTTTAAGATTACTTAAGATCAAATAAATTTAAATCTAACTATTTTAATCTTAAGATCAAATAAATTTAAATCTAAGATTAATTAGAATTAAATAAATTTAAATCTAACTATTTTAAGATTACTTAGAATTAAATAAATTTAAATCTAACTATTTTAAGATTACTTAGAATTAAAAAATTTAAATCTAACTATTTTAAGATCTAACAAATAAATTTTCTAACTATTTTACGATTACTTAGAATTAAATAAATTTAAATCTAACTATTTTAAGATTAATTAGAATTAAATAAATTTAAATCTAACTATTTTAAATTTTAAATCAATTAACTATTTTTAAGATTACTTAGAATTAAATAAATTTAAATCTAACTATTTTAAGATTAATTAGAATTAAATAAATTTAAATCTAACTATTTTAAGATTACTTATTAGATTATTAGAATAAATAAATTTAATCTAACTATTTTAAGATTACTTAAGATCAAATAAATTTAAATCTAACTATTTTAAGATTAATTAGAATTAAATAAATTTAAATCTAACTATTTTAAGATTACTTAGAATTAAATAAATTTAAATCTAACTATTTTAAGATTAATTAGAATTAAATAAATTTAAATCTAACTATTTTAAGATTACTTAGAATTAAATAAATTTAAATCTAACTATTTTAAGATTACTTAGAATTAAATAAATTTAAATCTAACTATTTTAAGATTACTTAAGATCAAATAAATTTAAATCTAACTATTTTAAGATTACTTAGAATTAAATAAATTTAAATCTAACTATTTTAAGATTAATTAGAATTAAATAAATTTAAATCTAACTATTTTAAGATTACTTAAGATCAAATAAATTTAAATCTAACTATTTTAAGATTACTTAGAATTAAATAAATTTAAATCTAACTATTTTAAGATTGATTAGAATTAAATAAATTTAAATCTAACTATTTTAAGATTACTTAGAATTAAATAAATTTAAATCTAACTATTTTAAGATTACTTAGATCAAATAAATTTAAATCTAACTATTTTAAGATTACTTAGAATTAAATAAATTTAAATCTAACTATTTTAAGATTAATTAGAATTAAATAAATTTAAATCTAACTATTTTAAGATTACTTAAGATCAATTAAATTTAAATCTAACTATTTTAAGATTACTTAGAATTAAATAAATTTAAATCTAACTATTTTAAGATTACTTAAGATCTTAAATAAATTTAAATCTAACTATTTTAAGATTACTTAGAATTAAATAACTATTTAAATCTAAGATCACTATTTTAAGATTAATTAGAATTAAATAAATTTAAATCTAACTATTTTAAGATTACTTAAGATCAAATAAATTTAAATCTAACTATTTTAAGATTACTTAGAATTAAATAAATTTAAATCTAACTATTTTAAGATTAATTAGAATTAAATAAATTTAAATCTAACTATTTTAAGATTACTTAGAATTAAATAAATTTAAATCTAACTATTTTAAGATTAATTAGAATTAAATAAATTTAAATCTAACTATTTTTAAGATTACTTAAGATCAATTAAGATTTAAATTTAATAAATTTAAATCTAACTATTTTAAGATTACTTAAGATCAAATAAATTTAAATCTAACTATTTTAAGATTACTTAGAATTAAATAAATTTAAATCTAACTATTTTAAGATTACTTAGAATTAAATAAATTTAAATCTAACTATTTTAAGATTACTTAGAATTAAATAAATTTAAATCTAACTATTTTAAGATTACTTAAGATCAAATAAATTTAAATCTAACTATTTTAAGATTACTTAAGATCAAATAAATTTAAATCTAACTATTTTAAGATTACTTAGAATTAAATAAATTTAAATCTAACTATTTTAAGATTACTTAGAATTAAATAAATTTAAATCTAACTATTTTAAGATTACTTAGAATTAAATAAATTTAAATCTAACTATTTTAAGATTACTTAGAATTAAATAAATTTAAATCTAACTATTTTAAGATTACTTAAGATCAAATAAATTTAAATCTAACTATTTTAAGATTACTTAAGATCAAATAAATTTAAATCTAACTATTTTAAGATTACTTAGAATTAAATAAATTTAAATCTAACTATTTTAAGATTACTTAGAATTAAATAAATTTAAATCTAACTATTTTAAGATTACTTAAGATCAAATAAATTTAAATCTAACTATTTTAAGATTACTTAAGATCAAATAAATTTAAATCTAACTATTTTAAGATTACTTAAGATCAATTAAATTTAAATCTAACTATTTTAAGATTACTTAGAATTAAATAAATTTAAATCTAACTATTTTAAGATTACTTAGAATTAAATAAATTTAAATCTAACTATTTTAAGATTACTTAGAATTAAATAAATTTAAATCTAACTATTTTAAGATTAATTAGAATTAAATAAATTTAAATCTAACTATTTTAAGATTACTTAAGATCAATTAAATTTAAATCTAACTATTTTAAGATTAATTAGAATTAAATAAATTTAAATCTAACTATTTTAAGATTACTTAGAATTAAATAAATTTAAATCTAACTATTTTAAGATTACTTAGAATTAAATAAATTTAAATCTAACTATTTTAAGATTACTTAAGATCAAATAAATTTAAATCTAACTATTTTAAGATTACTTAGAATTAAATAAATTTAAATCTAACTATTTTAAGATTACTTAGAATTAAATAAATTTAAATCTAACTATTTTAAGATTACTTAGAATTAAATAAATTTAAATCTAACTATTTTAAGATTACTTAAGATCAAATAAATTTAAATCTAACTATTTTAAGATTACTTAGAATTAAATAAATTTAAATCTAACTATTTTAAGATTAATTAGAATTAAATAAATTTAAATCTAACTATTTTAAGATTACTTAAGATCAAATAAATTTAAATCTAACTATTTTAAGATTACTTAGAATTAAATAAATTTAAATCTAACTATTTTAAGATTACTTAGAATTAAATAAATTTAAATCTAACTATTTTAAGATTACTTAGAATTAAATAAATTTAAATCTAACTATTTTAAGATTACTTAAGATCAAATAAATTTAAATCTAACTATTTTAAGATTACTTAGAATTAAATAAATTTAAATCTAACTATTTTAAGATTAATTAGAATTAAATAAATTTAAATCTAACTATTTTAAGATTACTTAAGATCAATTAAATTTAAATCTAACTATTTTAAGATTAATTAGAATTAAATAAATTTAAATCTAACTATTTTAAGATTACTTAGAATTAAATAAATTTAAATCTAACTATTTTAAGATTACTTAGAATTAAATAAATTTAAATCTAACTATTTTAAGATTACTTAAGATCAAATAAATTTAAATCTAACTATTTTAAGATTACTTAGAATTAAATAAATTTAAATCTAACTATTTTAAGATTACTTAGAATTAAATAAATTTAAATCTAACTATTTTAAGATTACTTAGAATTAAATAAATTTAAATCTAACTATTTTAAGATTACTTAAGATCAAATAAATTTAAATCTAACTATTTTAAGATTACTTAGAATTAAATAAATTTAAATCTAACTATTTTAAGATTAATTAGAATTAAATAAATTTAAATCTAACTATTTTAAGATTACTTAAGATCAATTAAATTTAAATCTAACTATTTTAAGATTAATTAGAATTAAATAAATTTAAATCTAACTATTTTAAGATTACTTAGAATTAAATAAATTTAAATCTAACTATTTAAGATTACTTAGAATTAAATAAATTTAAATCTAACTATTTTAAGATTACTTAAGATCAAATAAATTTAAATCTAACTATTTTAAGATTACTTAGAATTAAATAAATTTAAATCTAACTATTTTAAGATTACTTAGAATTAAATAAATTTAAATCTAACTATTTTAAGATTACTTAGAATTAAATAAATTTAAATCTAACTATTTTAAGATTACTTAAGATCAAATAAATTTAAATCTAACTATTTTAAGATTACTTAGAATTAAATAAATTTAAATCTAACTATTTTAAGATTAATTAGAATTAAATAAATTTAAATCTAACTATTTTAAGATTACTTAAGATCAATTAAATTTAAATCTAACTATTTTAAGATTACTTAGAATTAAATAAATTTAAATCTAACTATTTTAAGATTACTTAAGATCAATTAAATTTAAATCTAACTATTTTAAGATTACTTAGAATTAAATAAATTTAAATCTAACTATTTTAAGATTACTTAAGATCAAATAAATTTAAATCTAACTATTTTAAGATTACTTAGAATTAAATAAATTTAAATCTAACTATTTTAAGATTACTTAGAATTAAATAAATTTAAATCTAACTATTTTAAGATTACTTAGAATTAAATAAATTTAAATCTAACTATTTTACGATTACTTAGAATTAAATAAATTTAAATCTAACTATTTTAAGATTACTTAGAATTAAATAAATTTAAATCTAACTATTTTAAGATTACTTAGAATTAAATAAATTTAAATCTAACTATTTTAAGATTAATTAGAATTAAATAAATTTAAATCTAACTATTTTAAGATTACTTAGAATTAAATAAATTTAAATCTAACTATTTTAAGATTACTTAAGATCAATTAAATTTAAATCTAACTATTTTAAGATTACTTAGAATTAAATAAATTTAAATCTAACTATTTTAAGATTACTTAAGATCAATTAAATTTAAATCTAACTATTTTAAGATTACTTAGAATTAAATAAATTTAAATCTAACTATTTTAAGATTAATTAGAATTAAATAAATTTAAATCTAACTATTTTAAGATTACTTAGAATTAAATAAATTTAAATCTAACTATTTTAAGATTACTTAGAATTAAATAAATTTAAATCTAACTATTTTAAGATTACTTAGAATTAAATAAATTTAAATCTAACTATTTTAAGATTACTTAAGATCAAATAAATTTAAATCTAACTATTTTAAGATTACTTAGAATTAAATAAATTTAAATCTAACTATTTTAAGATTACTTAGAATTAAATAAATTTAAATCTAACTATTTTAAGATTACTTAGAATTAAATAAATTTAAATCTAACTATTTTAAGATTACTTAAGATCAAATAAATTTAAATCTAACTATTTTAAGATTACTTAGAATTAAATAAATTTAAATCTAACTATTTTAAGATTACTTAAGATCAATTAAATTTAAATCTAACTATTTTAAGATTACTTAGAATTAAATAAATTTAAATCTAACTATTTTAAGATTACTTAAGATCAAATAAATTTAAATCTAACTATTTTAAGATTACTTAAGATCAAATAAATTTAAATCTAACTATTTTAAGATTACTTAGAATTAAATAAATTTAAATCTAACTATTTTAAGATTACTTAGAATTAAATAAATTTAAATCTAACTATTTTAAGATTACTTAAGATCAAATAAATTTAAATCTAACTATTTTAAGATTACTTAGAATTAAATAAATTTAAATCTAACTATTTTAAGATTACTTAGAATTAAATAAATTTAAATCTAACTATTTTAAGATTACTTAGAATTAAATAAATTTAAATCTAACTATTTTACGATTACTTAGAATTAAATAAATTTAAATCTAACTATTTTAAGATTACTTAGAATTAAATAAATTTAAATCTAACTATTTTAAGATTACTTAGAATTAAATAAATTTAAATCTAACTATTTTACGATTACTTAGAATTAAATAAATTTAAATCTAACTATTTTAAGATTACTTAGAATTAAATAAATTTAAATCTAACTATTTTAAGATTACTTAGAATTAAATAAATTTAAATCTAACTATTTTAAGATTAATTAGAATTAAATAAATTTAAATCTAACTATTTTAAGATTACTTAGATCAAATAAATTTAAATCTAACTATTTTAAGATTACTTAGAATTAAATAAATTTAAATCTAACTATTTTAAGATTACTTAAGATCAATTAAATTTAAATCTAACTATTTTAAGATTACTTAGAATTAAATAAATTTAAATCTAACTATTTTAAGATTACTTAAGATCAAATAAATTTAAATCTAACTATTTTAAGATTACTTAGAATTAAATAAATTTAAATCTAACTATTTTAAGATTACTTAGAATTAAATAAATTTAAATCTAACTATTTTAAGATTACTTAAGATCAAATAAATTTAAATCTAACTATTTTAAGATTACTTAAGATCAAATAAATTTAAATCTAACTATTTTAAGATTACTTAAATCAAATAAATTTAAATCTAACTATTTTAAGATTACTTAAGATCAAATAAATTTAAATCTAACTATTTTAAGATTAATTAGAATTAAATAAATTTAAATCTAACTATTTTAAGATTACTTAGAATTAAATAAATTTAAATCTAACTATTTTAAGATTACTTAGAATTAAATAAATTTAAATCTAACTATTTTAAGATTACTTAGAATTAAATAAATTTAAATCTAACTATTTTAAGATTACTTAGATTAAATAAATTTAAATCTAACTATTTTAAGATTACTTAGAATTAAATAAATTTAAATCTAACTATTTTAAGATTACTTAAGATCAAATAAATTTAAATCTAACTATTTTAAGATTACTTAGAATTAAATAAATTTAAATCTAACTATTTTACGATTACTTAGAATTAAATAAATTTAAATCTAACTATTTTAAGATTACTTAGAATTAAATAAATTTAAATCTAACTATTTTAAGATTACTTAGAATTAAATAAATTTAAATCTAACTATTTTAAGATTACTTAGAATTAAATAAATTTAAATCTAACTATTTTAAGATTACTTAAGATCAATTAAATTTAAATCTAACTATTTTAAGATTACTTAGAATTAAATAAATTTAAATCTAACTATTTTAAGATTACTTAAGATCAATTAAATTTAAATCTAACTATTTTAAGATTACTTAGAATTAAATAAATTTAAATCTAACTATTTTAAGATTACTTAAGATCAAATAAATTTAAATCTAACTATTTTAAGATTACTTAGAATTAAATAAATTTAAATCTAACTATTTTAAGATTACTTAGAATTAAATAAATTTAAATCTAACTATTTTAAGATTACTTAAGATCAAATAAATTTAAATCTAACTATTTTAAGATTACTTAAGATCAAATAAATTTAAATCTAACTATTTTAAGATTACTTAAGATCAAATAAATTTAAATCTAACTATTTTAAGATTACTTAAGATCAAATAAATTTAAATCTAACTATTTTAAGATTACTTAGAATTAAATAAATTTAAATCTAACTATTTTAAGATTACTTAGAATTAAATAAATTTAAATCTAACTATTTTAAGATTACTTAGAATTAAATAAATTTAAATCTAACTATTTTAAGATTACTTAGAATTAAATAAATTTAAATCTAACTATTTTAAGATTACTTAGAATTAAATAAATTTAAATCTAACTATTTTAAGATTACTTAGAATTAAATAAATTTAAATCTAACTATTTAAGATTACTTAGAATTAAATAAATTTAAATCTAACTATTTTAAGATTACTTAGAATTAAATAATTTAAATCTAACTATTTTAAGATTACTTCAGATTCAAATAAATTTAAATCTAACTATTTTAAGATTACTTAGATCAATTAAATTTAAATCTAACTATTTTAAGATTACTTAAGATCAAATAAATTTAAATCTAACTATTTTAAGATTACTTAAGATCAAATAAATTTAAATCTAACTATTTTAAGATTACTTAGAATTAAATAAATTTAAATCTAACTATTTTAAGATTACTTAGAATTAATAAATTTAAATCTAACTATTTTAAGATTACTTAGAATTAAATAAATTTAAATCTAACTATTTTAAGATTACTTAGATCAAATAAATTTAAATCTAACTATTTTAAGATTACTTAGAATTAAATAAATTTAAATCTAACTATTTTAAGATTACTTAGAATTAAATAAATTTAAATCTAACTATTTTAAGATTACTTAGAATTAAATAAATTTAAATCTAACTATTTTAAGATTACTTAGAATTAAATAAATTTAAATCTAACTATTTTAAGATTAATTAGAATTAAATAAATTTAAATCTAACTATTTTAAGATTACTTAGAATTAAATAAATTTAAATCTAACTATTTTAAGATTACTTAGAATTAAATAAATTTAAATCTAACTATTTTAAGATTACTTAAGATCCAATTAAATTTAAATCTAACTATTTTAAGATTACTTAGAATTAAATAAATTTAAATCTAACTATTTTAAGATTACTTAAGATCAAATAAATTTAAATCTAACTATTTTAAGATTACTTAGAATTAAATAAATTTAAATCTAACTATTTTAAGATTACTTAGAATTAAATAAATTTAAATCTAACTATTTTACGATTACTTAGAATTAAATAAATTTAAATCTAACTATTTTAAGATTAATTAGAATTAAATAAATTTAAATCTAACTATTTTAAGATTACTTAGAATTAAATAAATTTAAATCTAACTATTTTAAGATTACTTAGAATTAAATAAATTTAAATCTAACTATTTTACGATTACTTAGAATTAAATAAATTTAAATCTAACTATTTTAAGATTACTTAGAATTAAATAAATTTAAATCTAACTATTTTAAGATTACTTAGAATTAAATAAATTTAAATCTAACTATTTTAAGATTAATTAGAATTAAATAAATTTAAATCTAACTATTTTAAGATTACTTAAGATCAAATAAATTTAAATCTAACTATTTTTAAGATTAATTAGAATTAAAAAAATTTAAATCTAACTATTTTAAGATTACTTAAGATCAATTAAATTTAAATCTAACTATTTTAAGATTACTTAGAATTAAATAAATTTAAATCTAACTATTTTAAGATTACTTAAGATCAAATAAATTTAAATCTAACTATTTTAAGATTACTTAGAATTAAATAAATTTAAATCTAACTATTTTACGATTACTTAGAATTAAATAAATTTAAATCTAACTATTTTAAGATTAATTAGAATTAAATAAATTTAAATCTAACTATTTTAAGATTACTTAAGATCAAATAAATTTAAATCTAACTATTTTAAGATTACTTAAGATCAATTAAATTTAAATCTAACTATTTTAAGATTACTTAAGATCAAATAAATTTAAATCTAACTATTTTAAGATTACTTAAGATCAAATAAATTTAAATCTAACTATTTTAAGATTAATTAGAATTAAATAAATTTAAATCTAACTATTTTAAGATTACTTAGAATTAAATAAATTTAAATCTAACTATTTTAAGATTACTTAAGATCAAATAAATTTAAATCTAACTATTTTAAGATTACTTAGAATTAAATAAATTTAAATCTAACTATTTTAAGATTAATTAGAATTAAATAAATTTAAATCTAACTATTTTAAGATTACTTAAGATCAATTAAATTTAAATCTAACTATTTTAAGATTACTTAGAATTAAATAAATTTAAATCTAACTATTTTAAGATTAATTAGAATTAAATAAATTTAAATCTAACTATTTTAAGATTACTTAGAATTAAATAAATTTAAATCTAACTATTTTAAGATTACTTAGAATTAAATAAATTTAAATCTAACTATTTTAAGATTACTTAAGATCAAATAAATTTAAATCTAACTATTTTAAGATTACTTAGAATTAAATAAATTTAAATCTAACTATTTTAAGATTAATTAGAATTAAATAAATTTAAATCTAACTATTTTAAGATTACTTAGAATTAAATAAATTTAAATCTAACTATTTTAAGATTACTTAAGATCAATTAAATTTAAATCTAACTATTTTAAGATTACTTAGAATTAAATAAATTTAAATCTAACTATTTTAAGATTACTTAGAATTAAATAAATTTAAATCTAACTATTTTAAGATTACTTAGAATTAAATAAATTTAAATCTAACTATTTTAAGATTACTTAGAATTAAATAAATTTAAATCTAACTATTTTAAGATTAATTAGAATTAAATAAATTTAAATCTAACTATTTTAAGATTACTTAGAATTAAATAAATTTAAATCTAACTATTTTAAGATTACTTAGAATTAAATAAATTTAAATCTAACTATTTTAAGATTACTTAAGATCAAATAAATTTAAATCTAACTATTTTAAGATTACTTAGAATTAAATAAATTTAAATCTAACTATTTTAAGATTAATTAGAATTAAATAAATTTAAATCTAACTATTTTAAGATTACTTAGATTTAAATAAATTTAAATCTAACTATTTTAAGATTACTTAAGATCAATTAAATTTAAATCTAACTATTTTAAGATTACTTAGAATTAAATAATTTAAATCTAACTATTTTAAGATTAATTAGAATTAAATAAATTTAAATCTAACTATTTTAAGATTACTTAGAATTAAATAAATTTAAATCTACTATTTTAAGATTACTTAAGATCAAATAAATTAAATCTAACTATTTTAAGATTACTTAGAATTAAATAAATTTAAATCTAACTATTTTAAGATTACTTAGAATTAAATAAATTTAAATCTAACTATTTTAAGATTACTTAAGATCAAATAAATTTAAATCTAACTATTTTTAAGATTAATTAGAATTAAATAAATTTAAATCTAACTATTTTAAGATTACTTAGAATTAAATAAATTTAAATCTAACTATTTTAAGATTAATTAGAATTAAATAAATTAAATCTAACTATTTAAGATTACTTAGAATTAAATAAATTTAAATCTAACTATTTTAAGATTACTTAGAATTAAATAAATTTAAATCTAACTATTTTACGATTACTTAGAATTAAATAAATTTAAATCTAACTATTTAAGATTACTTAGAATTAAATAAATTTAAATCTAACTATTTTAGATTACTTAGAATTAAATACTTTAAATCTTAACTATTTTAAGATTAATTAAATAAATAAATTAAATCTAACTATTTTAAGATTACTTAAGATCAATTAAATTTAAATCTAACTATTTTAAGATTACTTAGAATTAAATAAATTTAAATCTAACTATTTTAAGATTACTAAGATCAATTAAATTTAATCTAACTATTTTAAGATTACTTAGAATTAAATAAATTTAAATCTAACTATTTTAAGAATACTTAAGATCAAATAAATTTAAATCTAACTATTTTAAGATTACTTAGAATTTAAATAAATTTAAATCTAACTATTTTCAGATTACTTAGATTAAATAAATTTAAATCTAACTATTTTAAGATTACTTAGAATTAAATAAATTTAAATCTAACTATTTTAAGATTACTTAGAATTAAATAAATTTAAGTCTAACTATTTTAAGATTACTTAAGATCAAATAAATTTAAATCTAACTATTTAAGATTACTTAGAATTAAATAAATTTAAATCTAACTATTTTAAGATTACTTAGAATTAAATAAATTTAAATCTAACACTATTTAAGATTCTTAAGATAATTACAAATTTAAATCTAACTCTTTTAAGATTCTTAGATCAATTCACATTTAAATCAACTATTTTAACGATTTACTTAGAATTAAATAAATTTAAATCTACCTATTTTAAGATTACTTAAGATCAATTAAATTT
>CAMPDV010006220.1:0-33317 GCA_946699065.1 Loxodes magnus | reverse complement strand
TTTCTCGTTATAACTAGGTAATATTAGGTACGACTAAGTTTGACACGGTTCAAATAGGTACTACTACTAGATACAATTAGGTACTTTTTCTCGTTATAACTAGGTACTATTAGGTACGACTAGGTACGACTAGGTACTACTCGTCACAACTAGGTACTAATAGGTAATATTTCTCGTTATAACTAGGTACGACTAATTTCTACTAGGTACTACTACTCGGTACGAATAGGTACTAATAGGTAATATTTCTCGTTATAACTAAGTACTAATAGGTACGACTAGGTACGACTAGGTTCAAATAGGTACTACTACTAAGTACTATTAGGTACTATTTCTCGTTATGACTAGGTAATAATGGGTACTTTTTCTTGTTATAACTAGGTACTATTAGGTACGACTTGGTACGACTAGGAACGACTAGGTACGACTAGGTTCGAAAAGGTTCTACTAGGTACTACTCGTCACAACTAGGTACTAATAGGTAATATTTCTCGTTATAACTAGGTACTATTTGACACTACAACGTACTATTAGGTACAACTTCTCGGTATAACTAGGTACGAATAAGTTCTACTAGGTACAACTTCTCGGTACAACTAGGTACGACTAAGTTCTACTAGGTACTACTACTCGGTACGAATAGGAACTAATAAGTACTATTTCTCGTTATAGCTAGGTACTAATAGACACTACAACGCACTATTAGGTACAACTTCTCGGTACGACTAGGTTCTACTAGGTACAATAAGGTACTAGTAGGTACGTCTAGGTACGACTTGTACGACTAGTTTAACTAGGTACTACTAATAGGTACTATTAGGTACTATTTCTCGTTATGACTAGGTAATGAAGGGTACTTTTTCTCGTTATAACTAGGTAATATTAGGTACGACTAAGTTTGACACGGTTCAAATAGGTACTACTACTAGATACAATTAGGTACTATTTCTCGTTATGACTAGGTAATAATAGGTAATATTTCTCGTTATAACTAGGTACAAATAGACACTACAACGTACTATTAGGTGCAACTTCTAGTTATAACTAGGTACGACTAATTTCTACAAGGTACTACTACTCGGTACGAATAGGTACTAATAGGTAATATTTCTCGTTATAACTAAGTACTAATAGGTACGACTAGGTTCTACTAGGTACAACTTCTTGGTACAACTAGGTACGACTAAGTTCTACTAGGTACTACTACTCGGTACGAATAGGTACTAATAAGTACTATTTCTCGTTATAGCTAGGTACTAATAGACACTACAACGCACTATTAGGTACAACTTCTCGGTACGACTAGGTTCTACTAGGTGCAATAAGGTACTAGTAGGTACGTCTAGGTACGATTAGGTACGAACCGGTTCAAATAGGTACTATTACAGGGTACTATTAGGTACTATTTCTTGTTATGACTAGGTAATAATGGGTACTTTTTATCGTTATAACTAGGTACTATTAGGTACGACTAGGTAAGACTAAGTTCAACTATGTACGACTAGGTTCTTCTAGGTACTACTCGTTACAACTAGGTACTAATAGGTAAAATTTCTCGTTATAACTAGGTACTAATTGGTACGACTAGGTTCTACTAGGTACAACTTCTCGGTACAACTAGGTACGAATAGGTACGACTAGGTACGACTAGTCACGACTAGGTTCAAATATGTACTACTAATTGGTACTATTAGGTACTATTTCTCGTTATGACTAAGTAATAATGGGTACTTTTTCTCGTTATAACTAGGTAATATTAGGTACGACTATGTAATATTAGGTACGAATAGGTACGACTAGGTTCAAATAGGTACTACTACTCGTTATAACTAGGTACTAATTGGTAATATTTCTCGTTATAACTAGGTACTAATAGGCACGACTAGGTTCTACTAGGTACAACTTCTTGGTACAACTAGGTACGACTAAGTTCTACTAGGTACTACTACTCGGTACGGATAGGTACTAATAAGTACTATTTCTCGTTATAACTAGGTACAAGTAGGTACGTCTAGGTACGACTAGGTACGACAAGGTTCAACTACGTACTACTACTAGGTACTATTTCTCGTTATGACTAGGTAATAATGGGTACTTTTTCTCGTTATAACTAGTTAATATTAGGTACGACTAGGTACGACTAGGTTCAAATATGTACTACTAATTGGTACTATTTGGTACTACTACTCGTTATAACTAGGAACTAATAAGTACAACTAGGTTCTACTAGGTACAACTTCTCGGTACAACTAGGTACGAATAGGTACAACTAGGTACGACTAGGTACGACTAGGTAAGACTAGGTACGACACGGTTCAAATAGGTACTACTACTAGGTACTATTAGGTACTATTTCTTGTTATGACTAGGTAATAATGGGTACTTTTTCTCGTTATAACTAGGTAATATTAGTACGACTAGGTACGACTAGGTTCTAATAGGTACGACTAGGTTCTACTAGGTACTACTCGTTACAACTAGGTACTAATAGGTAATATTTTTCGTTATAACTAGGTACTAATAGGTACGAATAGGTTCTACTAGGTACAACTTCTTGGTACAACTAGGTACGACAAGATTCTACTAGGTACTACTACTCGGTACGGATAGGTACTAATAAGTACTATTTCTCGTTATAGCTAGGTACTAATAGACACTACAACGCACTATTAGATACAACTTCTCGGTACGACTAGGTTCTACTAGGTACAATAAGGTACTAGTAGGTACGTCTAGGTACGATTAGGTACGAACCGGTTCAAATAGGTACTATTACTGGGTACTATTAGGTACTATTTCTTGTTATAACTAGGTACTATTAGGTACGAAATAGGTACGACTAGGTTCGAAAAGGTTCTACTAGGTACTACTCGTTACAACTAGGTACTAATAGGTAATATTTTTCGTTATAACTAGGTACTAATAGGCACGACTAGATTCTACTAGGTACAACTTCTTGGTACAACTAGGTACGAATAGGTACTATTAAGTACTACTACTCGGTACGAATAGGTACTAATAAGTACTATTTCTCGTTATAGCTAGGTGCTAAAAGACACTACAACGTACTATTAAGTACAACTTCTCTGTTCAACAAGGTACGACTAAGTTCTACTAGGTACTACTACTCTTTACAACTAGGTACTAATAGGTAATATTTCTCGTTATAACTAGGTACTAATAGGTACGAATAGGTTCTACTAGGTACAACTTCTCGGTACAACTAGGTACGACTAAGTTCTACTAGGTACTACTACTCGGTACGAATAGGAACTAATAAGTACTATTTCTCGTTATAGCTAGGTACTAATAGACACTACAACGCACTATTAGGTACAACTTCTCGGTACGACTAGGTTCTACTAGGTACAATAAGGTACTAGTAGGTACGTCTAGGTACGACTTGTACGACTAGTTTAACTAGGTACTACTAATAGGTACTATTAGGTACTATTTCTCGTTATAACTAGGTACTATTAGGTACGACTAGGTACGACTAGGTTCGAAAAGGTTCTACTAGGTACTACTCGTCACAACTAGGTACTAATAGGTAATATTTCTCGTTATAACTAGGTACTAATAAGTTCTACTAGGTACAACTTCTCGGTACAACTAGGTAAGAATAGGTACGACTAGGTACGACTAGGTACGACTAGTTTCAAATAGGCACTACTAATAGGTACTATTAGGTACTATTTCTCGTTATGACTAGGTAGATAATGGGTACTTTTTCTCGTCATAACTAGTTAATATTAGGTACGACTAGGTAATATTAGGTACGACTGGGTACGACTAGGTTTGACACGGTTCAAATAGGTACTACTAATAGGTACTATTAGGTACTATTTCTCGTTATGACTAGGTAATAATGGGTAATATTTCTATTTATTACTTGGTACTAATAGGTACGACTAGGTACGACTAGGTACTACTACTAGGTACTATTAGGTACTATTTCTCGTTATGACAAGGTATTAATGGGTATTTTCTCTCGTTATAACTAGGTACTAGTAGCTACGACTAGGTACGACTAAGTTCTACTAGGTACGACTAGGTTCTTATAGGTACTACTCGTTACAACTAGGTACTAATAGACACTAAAACGTACTATTAGGTACAAATTCTTTGTACAACTAGGTACGATCAGGTACAACTAGGTACGATTAGGTATGACTAGGTTCAAATAGGTACTACTAATGGGTACTATTAGGTACTATTTCTCGTTATGACTAGGTAATAATGGGTACTTTTTCTCGTTATAACTAGGTACTAATAGGCACGACTAGGTTCTACTAGGTACAACTTCTCGGTACAACTAGGTACGACTAAGTTCTACTAGGTACTACTACTCGGTACGAATAGGAACTAATAAGTACTATTTCTCGTTATAGCTAGGTACTAATAGACACTACAACGCACTATTAGGTACAACTTCTCGGTACGACTAGGTTCTACTAGGTACAATAAGGTACTAGTAGGTACGTCTAGGTACGACTTGTACGACTAGTTTAACTAGGTACTACTAATAGGTACTATTAGGTACTATTTCTCGTTATGACTAGGTAATGAAGGGTACTTTTTCTCGTTATAACTAGGTAATATTAGGTACGACTAGGTACGACTAGGAACGACTAGGTACGACTAGGTTCGAAAAGGTTCTACTAGGTACTACTCTCACAACTAGGTACTAATAGGTAATATTTCTCGTTATAACTAGGTGCTATTTGACACTACAACGTACTATTAGGTACAACTTCTGCGTATAACTAGGTACGAATAAGTTCTACTAGGTACAACTTCTCGGTAAAACTAGGTACGACTAAGTTCTACTAGGTACTACTACTCGGTACGAATAGGAACTAATAAGTACTATTTCTCGTTATAGCTAAGTACTAATAGACACTACAACGCACTATTAGGTACAAATTCTCGGTACGACTAGGTTCTACTAGGTACAATAAGGTACTAGTAGGTACGTCTAGGTACGACTTGTACGACTAGTTTAACTAGGTACTACTAATAGGTACTATTAGGTACTATTTCTCGTTATGACTAGGTAATGAAGGGTACTTTTTCTCGTTATAACTAGGTAATATTAGGTACGACTAAGTTTGACACGGTTCAAATAGGTACTACTACTAGATACAATTAGGTACTATTGTTCGTTATGACTAGGTAATAATAGGTAATATTTCTCGTTATAACTAGGTACAAATAGACACTACAACGTACTATTAGGTGCAACTTCTAGTTATAACTAGGTACGACTAATTTCTACTAGGTACTACTACTCGGTACGAATAGGTACTAATAGGTAATATTTCTCGTTATAACTAAGTACTAATAGGTACGAATAGGTACGACTAGGTTCAAATAGGTACTACTACTAGGTACTATTAGGTACTATTTCTCGTTATGACTAGGTAATAATGGGTACTTTTTCACGTTATAACTAGGTACTATTAGGTACGACTAGGTACGACTAGGTACGACTAGGTACGACTAGGTTCGAAAAGGTTCTACTAGGTACTACTCGTCACAACTAGGTACTAATAGGTAATATTTCTCGTTATAACTAGGTACTATTTGACACTACAACGTACTATTAGGTACAACTTCTCGGTATAACTAGGTACGAATAAGTTCTACTAGGTACAACTTCTCGGTACAACTAGGTACGACTAAGTTCTACTAGGTACTACTACTCGGTACGAATAGGAACTAATAAGTACTATTTCTCGTTATAGCTAGGTACTAATAGACACTACAACGCACTATTAGGTACAACTTCTCGGTACGACTAGGTTCTACTAGGTACAATAAGGTACTAGTAGGTACGTCTAGATACGATTAGGTACGAACCGGTTCAAATAGGTACTATTACTGGGTACTATTAGGTACTATTTCTTGTTATAACTAGGTACTATTAGGTACGACTAGGTACGACTAGGTTCGAAAAGGTTCTACTAGGTACTACTCGTCACAACTAGGTACTAATAGGTAATATTTCTCGTTATAACTAGGTACTAATAAGTTCTACTAGGTACAACTTCTCGGTACAACTAGGTAAGAATAGGTACGACTAGGTACGACTAGGTACGACTAGTTTCAAATAGGCACTACTAATAGGTACTATTAGGTACTATTTCTCGTTATGACTAGGTAGATAATGGGTACTTTTTCTCGTCATAACTAGTTAATATTAGGTACGACTAGGTAATATTAGGTACGACTGGGTACGACTAGGTTTGACACGGTTCAAATAGGTACTACTAATAGGTACTATTAGGTACTATTTCTCGTTATGACTAGGTAATAATGGGTAATATTTCTATTTATTACTTGGTACTAATAGGTACGACTAGGTACGACTAGGTACTACTACTAGGTACTATTAGGTACTATTTCTCGTTATGACAAGGTATTAATGGGTACTTTCTCTCGTTATAACTAGGTACTAGTAGCTACGACTAGGTACGACTAAGTTCTACTAGGTACGACTAGGTTCTTATAGGTACTACTCGTTACAACTAGGTACTAATAGACACTAAAACGTACTATTAGGTACAAATTCTTTGTACAACTAGGTACGATCAGGTACAACTAGGTACGATTAGGTATGACTAGGTTCAAATAGGTACTATTAATGGGTACTATTAGGTACTATTTCTCGTTATGACTAGGTAATAATGGGTACTTTTTCTCGTTATAACTAGGTACTATTAGGTACTATTTCTCGTTATGACAAGGTATTAATGGGTACTTTCTCTCGTTATAACTAGGTACTAGTAGCTACGACTAGGTACGACTAAGTTCTACTAGGTACGACTAGGTTCTTATAGGTACTACTCGTTACAACTAGGTACTAATAGACACTAAAACGTACTATTAGGTACAAATTCTTTGTACAACTAGGTACGATCAGGTACAACTAGGTACGATTAGGTATGACTAGGTTCAAATAGGTACTACTAATGGGTACTATTAGGTACTATTTCTCGTTATGACTAGGTAATAATGGGTACTTTTTCTCGTTATAACTAGGTACTAATAGGTAATATTTCTCGTTATAACTAGGTACTATTTGACACTACAACGTACTATTAGGTACAACTTCTCGGTATAACTAGGTACGAATAAGTTCTACTAGGTACAACTTCTCGGTACAACTAGGTACGACTAAGTTCTACTAGGTACTACTACTCGGTACGAATAGGAACTAATAAGTACTATTTCTCGTTATAGCTAGGTACTAATAGACACTACAACGCACTATTAGGTACAACTTCTCGGTACGACTAGGTTCTACTAGGTACAATAAGGTACTAGTAGGTACGTCTAGGTACGACTTGTACGACTAGTTTAACTAGGTACTACTAATAGGTACTATTAGGTACTATTTCTCGTTATAACTAGGTACTATTAGGTACGACTAGGTACGACTAGGTAAGACTAAGTTCAACTATGTACGACTAGGTTCTTCTAGGTACTACTCGTTACAACTAGGTACTAATAGGTAAAATTTCTCGTTATAACTAGGTACTAATTGGTACGACTAGGTTCTACTAGGTACAACTTCTCGGTACAACTAGGTACGAATAGGTACGACTAGGTACGACTAGGCACGACTAGGTTCAAATATGTACTACTAATTGGTACTATTAGGTACTATTTCTCGTTATGACTAAGTAATAATGGGTACTTTTTCTCGTTATAACTAGGTAATATTAGGTACGACTATGTAATATTAGGTACGAATAGGTACGACTAGGTTCAAATAGGTACTACTACTCGTTATAACTAGGTAATATTAGTACGACTAGGTACGACTAGGTTCTAATAGGTACGACTAGGTTCTACTAGGTACTACTCGTTACAACTAGGTACTAATAGGTAATATTTTTCGTTATAACTAGGTACTAATAGGTACGAATAGGTTCTACTAGGTACAACTTCTTGGTACAACTAGGTACGACAAGATTCTACTAGGTACTACTACTCGGTACGGATAGGTACTAATAAGTACTATTTCTCGTTATAGCTAGGTACTAATAGACACTACAACGCACTATTAGATACAACTTCTCGGTACGACTAGGTTCTACTAGGTACAATAAGGTACTAGTAGGTACGTCTAGGTACGATTAGGTACGAACCGGTTCAAATAGGTACTATTACTGGGTACTATTAGGTACTATTTCTTGTTATAACTAGGTACTATTAGGTACGACTAGGTACGACTAGGTTCGAAAAGGTTCTACTAGGTACTACTCGTCACAACTAGGTACTAATAGGTAATATTTTTCGTTATAACTAGGTACTAATAGGCACGACTAGATTCTACTAGGTACAACTTCTTGGTACAACTAGGTACGAATAGGTACTATTAAGTACTACTACTCGGTACGAATAGGTACTAATAAGTACTATTTCTCGTTATAGCTAGGTGCTAAAAGACACTACAACGTACTATTAAGTACAACTTCTCTGTTCAACAAGGTACGACTAAGTTCTACTAGGTACTACTACTCTTTACAACTAGGTACTAATAGGTAATATTTCTCGTTATAACTAGGTACTAATAGGTACGAATAGGTTCTACTAGGTACAACTTCTTGGTACAACTAGGTACGACAAAGTTCTACTAGGTACTACTACTCGGTACGGATAGGTACTAATAAGTACTATTTCTCGTTATAGCTAGGTACTAATAGACACTACAACGCACTATTAGATACAACTTCTCGGTACGACTAGGTTCTACTAGGTACAATAAGGTACTAGTAGGTACGTCTAGGTACGATTAGGTACGAACCGGTTCAAATAGGTACTATTACTGGGTACTATTAGGTACTATTTCTTGTTATAACTAGGTACTATTAGGTACGACTAGGTACGACTAGGTTCGAAAAGGTTCTACTAGGTACTACTCGTCACAACTAGGTACTAATAGGTAATATTTCTCGTTATAACTAGGTACTAATAAGTTCTACTAGGTACAACTTCTCGGTACAACTAGGTAAGAATAGGTACGACTAGTTTCAAATAGGCACTACTAATAGGTACTATTAGGTACTATTTCTCGTTATGACTAGGTAGATAATGGGTACTTTTTCTCGTCATAACTAGTTAATATTAGGTACGACTAGGTAATATTAGGTACGACTGGGTACGACTAGGTTTGACACGGTTCAAATAGGTACTACTAATAGGTACTATTAGGTACTATTTCTCGTTATGACTAGGTAATAATGGGTAATATTTCTATTTATTACTTGGTACTAATAGGTACGACTAGGTACTACTACTAGGTACTATTAGGTACTATTTCTCGTTATGACAAGGTATTAATGGGTACTTTCTCTCGTTATAACTAGGTACTAGTAGCTACGACTAGGTACGACTAAGTTCTACTAGGTACGACTAGGTTCTTATAGGTACTACTCGTTACAACTAGGTACTAATAGACACTAAAACGTACTATTAGGTACAAATTCTTTGTACAACTAGGTACGATCAGGTACAACTAGGTACGATTAGGTATGACTAGGTTCAAATAGGTACTACTAATGGGTACTATTAGGTACTATTTCTCGTTATGACTAGGTAATAATGGGTACTTTTTCTCGTTATAACTAGGTACTAATAGGTAATATTTCTCGTTATAACTAGGTACTATTTGACACTACAACGTACTATTAGGTACAACTTCTCGGTATAACTAGGTACGAATAAGTTCTACTAGGTACAACTTCTCGGTACAACTAGGTACGACTAAGTTCTACTAGGTACTACTACTCGGTACGAATAGGAACTAATAAGTACTATTTCTCGTTATAGCTAGGTACTAATAGACACTACAACGCACTATTAGGTACAACTTCTCGGTACGACTAGGTTCTACTAGGTACAATAAGGTACTAGTAGGTACGTCTAGGTACGACTTGTACGACTAGTTTAACTAGGTACTACTAATAGGTACTATTAGGTACTATTTCTCGTTATAACTAGGTACTATTAGGTACGACTAGGTACGACTAGGTTCGAAAAGGTTCTACTAGGTACTACTCGTCACAACTAGGTACTAATAGGTAATATTTCTCGTTATAACTAGGTACTAATAAGTTCTACTAGGTACAACTTCTCGGTACAACTAGGTAAGAATAGGTACGACTAGGTACGACTAGGTACGACTAGTTTCAAATAGGCACTACTAATAGGTACTATTAGGTACTATTTCTCGTTATGACTAGGTAGATAATGGGTACTTTTTCTCGTCATAACTAGTTAATATTAGGTACGACTAGGTAATATTAGGTACGACTGGGTACGACTAGGTTTGACACGGTTCAAATAGGTACTACTAATAGGTACTATTAGGTACTATTTCTCGTTATGACTAGGTAATAATGGGTAATATTTCTATTTATTACTTGGTACTAATAGGTACGACTAGGTACTACTACTAGGTACTATTAGGTACTATTTCTCGTTATGACAAGGTATTAATGGGTACTTTCTCTCGTTATAACTAGGTACTAGCAGCTACGACTAGGTACGACTAGGTTCGACTAGGTACGACTAGGTACTACTACTAGGTACTATTAGGTACTATTTCTCGTTATGACAAGGTATTAATGGGTACTTTCTCTCGTTATAACTAGGTACTAGTAGCTACGACTAGGTACGACTAAGTTCTACTAGGTACGACTAGGTTCTTATAGGTACTACTCGTTACAACTAGGTACTAATAGACACTAAAACGTACTATTAGGTACAAATTCTTTGTACAACTAGGTACGATCAGGTACAACTAGGTACGATTAGGTATGACTAGGTTCAAATAGGTACTACTAATGGGTACTATTAGGTACTATTTCTCGTTATGACTAGGTAATAATGGGTACTTTTTCTCGTTATAACTAGGTACTAATAGGTAATATTTCTCGTTATAACTAGGTACTATTTGACACTACAACGTACTATTAGGTACAACTTCTCGGTATAACTAGGTACGAATAAGTTCTACTAGGTACAACTTCTCGGTACAACTAGGTACGACTAAGTTCTACTAGGTACTACTACTCGGTACGAATAGGAACTAATAAGTACTATTTCTCGTTATAGCTAGGTACTAATAGACACTACAACGCACTATTAGGTACAACTTCTCGGTACGACTAGGTTCTACTAGGTACAATAAGGTACTAGTAGGTACGTCTAGGTACGACTTGTACGACTAGTTTAACTAGGTACTACTAATAGGTACTATTAGGTACTATTTCTCGTTATGACTAGGTAATGAAGGGTACTTTTTCTCGTTATAACTAGGTAATATTAGGTACGACTAAGTTTGACACGGTTCAAATAGGTACTACTACTAGATACAATTAGGTACTTTTTCTCGTTATAACTAGGTACTATTAGGTACGACTAGGTACGACTAGGTACTACTCGTCACAACTAGGTACTAATAGGTAATATTTCTCGTTATAACTAGGTACGACTAATTTCTACTAGGTACTACTACTCGGTACGAATAGGTACTAATAGGTAATATTTCTCGTTATAACTAAGTACTAATAGGTACGACTAGGTACGACTAGGTTCAAATAGGTACTACTACTAAGTACTATTAGGTACTATTTCTCGTTATGACTAGGTAATAATGGGTACTTTTTCTCGTTATAACTAGGTACTATTAGGTACGACTTGGTACGACTAGGAACGACTAGGTACGACTAGGTTCGAAAAGGTTCTACTAGGTACTACTCGTCACAACTAGGTACTAATAGGTAATATTTCTCGTTATAACTAGGTACTATTTGACACTACAACGTACTATTAGGTACAACTTCTCGGTATAACTAGGTACGAATAAGTTC
Organism: Loxodes magnus; assembly: GCA_946699065.1. Taxonomy (NCBI): domain Eukaryota; phylum Ciliophora; class Karyorelictea; order Loxodida; family Loxodidae; genus Loxodes; species Loxodes magnus. The sequence goes on along the minus strand of CAMPDV010006220.1, from coordinate 21,432 downwards.
TACTAGGTACAACTTCTCGGTACAACTAGGTACGACTAAGTTCTACTAGGTACTACTACTCGGTACGAATAGGAACTAATAAGTACTATTTCTCGTTATAGCTAGGTACTAATAGACACTACAACGCACTATTAGGTACAACTTCTCGGTACGACTAGGTTCTACTAGGTACAATAAGGTACTAGTAGGTACGTCTAGGTACGACTTGTACGACTAGTTTAACTAGGTACTACTAATAGGTACTATTAGGTACTATTTCTCGTTATGACTAGGTAATGAAGGGTACTTTTTCTCGTTATAACTAGGTAATATTAGGTACGACTAAGTTTGACACGGTTCAAATAGGTACTACTACTAGATACAATTAGGTACTATTTCTCGTTATGACTAGGTAATAATAGGTAATATTTCTCGTTATAACTAGGTACAAATAGACACTACAACGTACTATTAGGTGCAACTTCTAGTTATAACTAGGTACGACTAATTTCTACTAGGTACTACTACTCGGTACGAATAGGTACTAATAGGTAATATTTCTCGTTATAACTAAGTACTAATAGGTACGACTAGGTTCTACTAGGTACAACTTCTTGGTACAACTAGGTACGACTAAGTTCTACTAGGTACTACTACTCGGTACGAATAGGTACTAATAAGTACTATTTCTCGTTATAGCTAGGTACTAATAGACACTACAACGCACTATTAGGTACAACTTCTCGGTACGACTAGGTTCTACTAGGTGCAATAAGGTACTAGTAGGTACGTCTAGGTACGATTAGGTACGAACCGGTTCAAATAGGTACTATTACAGGGTACTATTAGGTACTATTTCTTGTTATGACTAGGTAATAATGGGTACTTTTTATCGTTATAACTAGGTACTATTAGGAACGACTAGGTAAGACTAAGTTCAACTATGTACGACTAGGTTCTTCTAGGTACTACTCGTTACAACTAGGTACTAATAGGTAAAATTTCTCGTTATAACTAGGTACTAATTGGTACGACTAGGTTCTACTAGGTACAACTTCTCGGTACAACTAGGTACGAATAGGTACGACTAGGTACGACTAGGCACGACTAGGTTCAAATATGTACTACTAATTGGTACTATTAGGTACTATTTCTCGTTATGACTAAGTAATAATGGGTACTTTTTCTCGTTATAACTAGGTAATATTAGGTACGACTATGTAATATTAGGTACGAATAGGTACGACTAGGTTCAAATAGGTACTACTACTCGTTATAACTAGGTACTAATTGGTAATATTTCTCGTTATAACTAGGTACTAATAGGCACGACTAGGTTCTACTAGGTACAACTTCTTGGTACAACTAGGTACGACTAAGTTCTACTAGGTACTACTACTCGGTACGGATAGGTACTAATAAGTACTATTTCTCGTTATAACTAGGTACAAGTAGGTACGTCTAGGTACGACTAGGTACGACAAGGTTCAACTACGTACTACTACTAGGTACTATTTCTCGTTATGACTAGGTAATAATGGGTACTTTTTCTCGTTATAACTAGTTAATATTAGGTACGACTAGGTACGACTAGGTTCAAATATGTACTACTAATTGGTACTATTTGGTACTACTACTCGTTATAACTAGGAACTAATAAGTACAACTAGGTTCTACTAGGTACAACTTCTCGGTACAACTAGGTACGAATAGGTACAACTAGGTACGACTAGGTACGACTAGGTAAGACTAGGTACGACACGGTTCAAATAGGTACTACTACTAGGTACTATTAGGTACTATTTCTTGTTATGACTAGGTAATAATGGGTACTTTTTCTCGTTATAACTAGGTAATATTAGTACGACTAGGTACGACTAGGTTCTAATAGGTACGACTAGGTTCTACTAGGTACTACTCGTTACAACTAGGTACTAATAGGTAATATTTTTCGTTATAACTAGGTACTAATAGGTACGAATAGGTTCTACTAGGTACAACTTCTTGGTACAACTAGGTACGACAAGATTCTACTAGGTACTACTACTCGGTACGGATAGGTACTAATAAGTACTATTTCTCGTTATAGCTAGGTACTAATAGACACTACAACGCACTATTAGATACAACTTCTCGGTACGACTAGGTTCTACTAGGTACAATAAGGTACTAGTAGGTACGTCTAGGTACGATTAGGTACGAACCGGTTCAAATAGGTACTATTACTGGGTACTATTAGGTACTATTTCTTGTTATAACTAGGTACTATTAGGTACGAATAGGTACGACTAGGTTCGAAAAGGTTCTACTAGGTACTACTCGTTACAACTAGGTACTAATAGGTAATATTTTTCGTTATAACTAGGTACTAATAGGCACGACTAGATTCTACTAGGTACAACTTCTTGGTACAACTAGGTACGAATAGGTACTATTAAGTACTACTACTCGGTACGAATAGGTACTAATAAGTACTATTTCTCGTTATAGCTAGGTGCTAAAAGACACTACAACGTACTATTAAGTACAACTTCTCTGTTCAACAAGGTACGACTAAGTTCTACTAGGTACTACTACTCTTTACAACTAGGTACTAATAGGTAATATTTCTCGTTATAACTAGGTACTAATAGGTACGAATAGGTTCTACTAGGTACAACTTCTCGGTACAACTAGGTACGACTAAGTTCTACTAGGTACTACTACTCGGTACGAATAGGAACTAATAAGTACTATTTCTCGTTATAGCTAGGTACTAATAGACACTACAACGCACTATTAGGTACAACTTCTCGGTACGACTAGGTTCTACTAGGTACAATAAGGTACTAGTAGGTACGTCTAGGTACGACTTGTACGACTAGTTTAACTAGGTACTACTAATAGGTACTATTAGGTACTATTTCTCGTTATAACTAGGTACTATTAGGTACGACTAGGTACGACTAGGTTCAACTATGAAAAGGTTCTACTAGGTACTACTCGTCACAACTAGGTACTAATAGGTAATATTTCTCGTTATAACTAGGTACTAATAAGTTCTACTAGGTACAACTTCTCGGTACAACTAGGTAAGAATAGGTACGACTAGGTACGACTAGGTACGACTAGTTTCAAATAGGCACTACTAATAGGTACTATTAGGTACTATTTCTCGTTATGACTAGGTAGATAATGGGTACTTTTTCTCGTCATAACTAGTTAATATTAGGTACGACTAGGTAATATTAGGTACGACTGGGTACGACTAGGTTTGACACGGTTCAAATAGGTACTACTAATAGGTACTATTAGGTACTATTTCTCGTTATGACTAGGTAATAATGGGTAATATTTCTATTTATTACTTGGTACTAATAGGTACGACTAGGTACGACTAGGTACTACTACTAGGTACTATTAGGTACTATTTCTCGTTATGACAAGGTATTAATGGGTATTTTCTCTCGTTATAACTAGGTACTAGTAGCTACGACTAGGTACGACTAAGTTCTACTAGGTACGACTAGGTTCTTATAGGTACTACTCGTTACAACTAGGTACTAATAGACACTAAAACGTACTATTAGGTACAAATTCTTTGTACAACTAGGTACGATCAGGTACAACTAGGTACGATTAGGTATGACTAGGTTCAAATAGGTACTACTAATGGGTACTATTAGGTACTATTTCTCGTTATGACTAGGTAATAATGGGTACTTTTTCTCGTTATAACTAGGTACTAATAGGCACGACTAGGTTCTACTAGGTACAACTTCTCGGTACAACTAGGTACGACTAAGTTCTACTAGGTACTACTACTCGGTACGAATAGGAACTAATAAGTACTATTTCTCGTTATAGCTAGGTACTAATAGACACTACAACGCACTATTAGGTACAACTTCTCGGTACGACTAGGTTCTACTAGGTACAATAAGGTACTAGTAGGTACGTCTAGGTACGACTTGTACGACTAGTTTAACTAGGTACTACTAATAGGTACTATTAGGTACTATTTCTCGTTATGACTAGGTAATGAAGGGTACTTTTTCTCGTTATAACTAGGTAATATTAGGTACGACTAGGTACGACTAGGAACGACTAGGTACGACTAGGTTCGAAAAGGTTCTACTAGGTACTACTCTCACAACTAGGTACTAATAGGTAATATTTCTCGTTATAACTAGGTGCTATTTGACACTACAACGTACTATTAGGTACAACTTCTGCGTATAACTAGGTACGAATAAGTTCTACTAGGTACAACTTCTCGGTAAAACTAGGTACGACTAAGTTCTACTAGGTACTACTACTCGGTACGAATAGGAACTAATAAGTACTATTTCTCGTTATAGCTAAGTACTAATAGACACTACAACGCACTATTAGGTACAACTTCTCGGTACGACTAGGTTCTACTAGGTACAATAAGGTACTAGTAGGTACGTCTAGGTACGACTTGTACGACTAGTTTAACTAGGTACTACTACTAGGTACTATTAGGTACTATTTCTCGTTATGACTAGGTAATAATGGGTACTTTTTCACGTTATAACTAGGTACTATTAGGTACGACTAGGTACGACTAGGTACGACTAGGTACGACTAGGTTCGAAAAGGTTCTACTAGGTACTACTCGTCACAACTAGGTACTAATAGGTAATATTTCTCGTTATAACTAGGTACTATTTGACACTACAACGTACTATTAGGTACAACTTCTCGGTATAACTAGGTACGAATAAGTTCTACTAGGTACAACTTCTCGGTACAACTAGGTACGACTAAGTTCTACTAGGTACTACTACTCGGTACGAATAGGAACTAATAAGTACTATTTCTCGTTATAGCTAGGTACTAATAGACACTACAACGCACTATTAGGTACAACTTCTCGGTACGACTAGGTTCTACTAGGTACAATAAGGTACTAGTAGGTACGTCTAGATACGATTAGGTACGAACCGGTTCAAATAGGTACTATTACTGGGTACTATTAGGTACTATTTCTTGTTATAACTAGGTACTATTAGGTACGACTAGGTACGACTAGGTTCGAAAAGGTTCTACTAGGTACTACTCGTCACAACTAGGTACTAATAGGTAATATTTCTCGTTATAACTAGGTACTAATAAGTTCTACTAGGTACAACTTCTCGGTACAACTAGGTAAGAATAGGTACGACTAGGTACGACTAGGTACGACTAGTTTCAAATAGGCACTACTAATAGGTACTATTAGGTACTATTTCTCGTTATGACTAGGTAGATAATGGGTACTTTTTCTCGTCATAACTAGTTAATATTAGGTACGACTAGGTAATATTAGGTACGACTGGGTACGACTAGGTTTGACACGGTTCAAATAGGTACTACTAATAGGTACTATTAGGTACTATTTCTCGTTATGACTAGGTAATAATGGGTAATATTTCTATTTATTACTTGGTACTAATAGGTACGACTAGGTACGACTAGGTACTACTACTAGGTACTATTAGGTACTATTTCTCGTTATGACAAGGTATTAATGGGTACTTTCTCTCGTTATAACTAGGTACTAGTAGCTACGACTAGGTACGACTAAGTTCTACTAGGTACGACTAGGTTCTTATAGGTACTACTCGTTACAACTAGGTACTAATAGACACTAAAACGTACTATTAGGTACAAATTCTTTGTACAACTAGGTACGATCAGGTACAACTAGGTACGATTAGGTATGACTAGGTTCAAATAGGTACTATTAATGGGTACTATTAGGTACTATTTCTCGTTATGACTAGGTAATAATGGGTACTTTTTCTCGTTATAACTAGGTACTATTAGGTACTATTTCTCGTTATGACAAGGTATTAATGGGTACTTTCTCTCGTTATAACTAGGTACTAGTAGCTACGACTAGGTACGACTAAGTTCTACTAGGTACGACTAGGTTCTTATAGGTACTACTCGTTACAACTAGGTACTAATAGACACTAAAACGTACTATTAGGTACAAATTCTTTGTACAACTAGGTACGATCAGGTACAACTAGGTACGATTAGGTATGACTAGGTTCAAATAGGTACTACTAATGGGTACTATTAGGTACTATTTCTCGTTATGACTAGGTAATAATGGGTACTTTTTCTCGTTATAACTAGGTACTAATAGGCACGACTAGGTTCTACTAGGTACAACTTCTCGGTACAACTAGGTACGACTAAGTTCTACTAGGTACTACTACTCGGTACGAATAGGAACTAATAAGTACTATTTCTCGTTATAGCTAGGTACTAATAGACACTACAACGCACTATTAGGTACAACTTCTCGGTACGACTAGGTTCTACTAGGTACAATAAGGTACTAGTAGGTACGTCTAGGTACGACTTGTACGACTAGTTTAACTAGGTACTACTAATAGGTACTATTAGGTACTATTTCTCGTTATGACTAGGTAATGAAGGGTACTTTTTCTCGTTATAACTAGGTAATATTAGGTACGACTAGGTACGACTAGGAACGACTAGGTACGACTAGGTTCGAAAAGGTTCTACTAGGTACTACTCTCACAACTAGGTACTAATAGGTAATATTTCTCGTTATAACTAGGTGCTATTTGACACTACAACGTACTATTAGGTACAACTTCTGCGTATAACTAGGTACGAATAAGTTCTACTAGGTACAACTTCTCGGTACAACTAGGTACGACTAAGTTCTACTAGGTACTACTACTCGGTACGAATAGGAACTAATAAGTACTATTTCTCGTTATAGCTAAGTACTAATAGACACTACAACGCACTATTAGGTACAAATTCTCGGTACGACTAGGTTCTACTAGGTACAATAAGGTACTAGTAGGTACGTCTAGGTACGACTTGTACGACTAGTTTAACTAGGTACTACTAATAGGTACTATTAGGTACTATTTCTCGTTATGACTAGGTAATGAAGGGTACTTTTTCTCGTTATAACTAGGTAATATTAGGTACGACTAAGTTTGACACGGTTCAAATAGGTACTACTACTAGATACAATTAGGTACTATTTCTCGTTATGACTAGGTAATAATAGGTAATATTTCTCGTTATAACTAGGTACAAATAGACACTACAACGTACTATTAGGTGCAACTTCTAGTTATAACTAGGTACGACTAATTTCTACTAGGTACTACTACTCGGTACGAATAGGTACTAATAGGTAATATTTCTCGTTATAACTAAGTACTAATAGGTACGAATAGGTACGACTAGGTTCAAATAGGTACTACTACTAGGTACTATTAGGTACTATTTCTCGTTATGACTAGGTAATAATGGGTACTTTTTCACGTTATAACTAGGTACTATTAGGTACGACTAGGTACGACTAGGTACGACTAGGTACGACTAGGTTCGAAAAGGTTCTACTAGGTACTACTCGTCACAACTAGGTACTAATAGGTAATATTTCTCGTTATAACTAGGTACTATTTGACACTACAACGTACTATTAGGTACAACTTCTCGGTATAACTAGGTACGAATAAGTTCTACTAGGTACAACTTCTCGGTACAACTAGGTACGACTAAGTTCTACTAGGTACTACTACTCGGTACGAATAGGAACTAATAAGTACTATTTCTCGTTATAGCTAGGTACTAATAGACACTACAACGCACTATTAGGTACAACTTCTCGGTACGACTAGGTTCTACTAGGTACAATAAGGTACTAGTAGGTACGTCTAGATACGATTAGGTACGAACCGGTTCAAATAGGTACTATTACTGGGTACTATTAGGTACTATTTCTTGTTATAACTAGGTACTATTAGGTACGACTAGGTACGACTAGGTTCGAAAAGGTTCTACTAGGTACTACTCGTCACAACTAGGTACTAATAGGTAATATTTCTCGTTATAACTAGGTACTAATAAGTTCTACTAGGTACAACTTCTCGGTACAACTAGGTAAGAATAGGTACGACTAGGTACGACTAGGTACGACTAGTTTCAAATAGGCACTACTAATAGGTACTATTAGGTACTATTTCTCGTTATGACTAGGTAGATAATGGGTACTTTTTCTCGTCATAACTAGTTAATATTAGGTACGACTAGGTAATATTAGGTACGACTGGGTACGACTAGGTTTGACACGGTTCAAATAGGTACTACTAATAGGTACTATTAGGTACTATTTCTCGTTATGACTAGGTAATAATGGGTAATATTTCTATTTATTACTTGGTACTAATAGGTACGACTAGGTACGACTAGGTACTACTACTAGGTACTATTAGGTACTATTTCTCGTTATGACAAGGTATTAATGGGTACTTTCTCTCGTTATAACTAGGTACTAGTAGCTACGACTAGGTACGACTAAGTTCTACTAGGTACGACTAGGTTCTTATAGGTACTACTCGTTACAACTAGGTACTAATAGACACTAAAACGTACTATTAGGTACAAATTCTTTGTACAACTAGGTACGATCAGGTACAACTAGGTACGATTAGGTATGACTAGGTTCAAATAGGTACTATTAATGGGTACTATTAGGTACTATTTCTCGTTATGACTAGGTAATAATGGGTACTTTTTCTCGTTATAACTAGGTACTATTAGGTACTATTTCTCGTTATGACAAGGTATTAATGGGTACTTTCTCTCGTTATAACTAGGTACTAGTAGCTACGACTAGGTACGACTAAGTTCTACTAGGTACGACTAGGTTCTTATAGGTACTACTCGTTACAACTAGGTACTAATAGACACTAAAACGTACTATTAGGTACAAATTCTTTGTACAACTAGGTACGATCAGGTACAACTAGGTACGATTAGGTATGACTAGGTTCAAATAGGTACTACTAATGGGTACTATTAGGTACTATTTCTCGTTATGACTAGGTAATAATGGGTACTTTTTCTCGTTATAACTAGGTACTAATAGGTAATATTTCTCGTTATAACTAGGTACTAATAAGTTCTACTAGGTACAACTTCTCGGTACAACTAGGTAAGAATAGGTACGACTAGGTACGACTAGGTACGACTAGTTTCAAATAGGCACTACTAATAGGTACTATTAGGTACTATTTCTCGTTATGACTAGGTAGATAATGGGTACTTTTTCTCGTCATAACTAGTTAATATTAGGTACGACTAGGTAATATTAGGTACGACTGGGTACGACTAGGTTTGACACGGTTCAAATAGGTACTACTAATAGGTACTATTAGGTACTATTTCTCGTTATGACTAGGTAATAATGGGTAATATTTCTATTTATTACTTGGTACTAATAGGTACGACTAGGTACGACTAGGTACTACTACTAGGTACTATTAGGTACTATTTCTCGTTATGACAAGGTATTAATGGGTACTTTCTCTCGTTATAACTAGGTACTAGTAGCTACGACTAGGTACGACTAAGTTCTACTAGGTACGACTAGGTTCTTATAGGTACTACTCGTTACAACTAGGTACTAATAGACACTAAAACGTACTATTAGGTACAAATTCTTTGTACAACTAGGTACGATCAGGTACAACTAGGTACGATTAGGTATGACTAGGTTCAAATAGGTACTATTAATGGGTACTATTAGGTACTATTTCTCGTTATGACTAGGTAATAATGGGTACTTTTTCTCGTTATAACTAGGTACTATTAGGTACTATTTCTCGTTATGACAAGGTATTAATGGGTACTTTCTCTCGTTATAACTAGGTACTAGTAGCTACGACTAGGTACGACTAAGTTCTACTAGGTACGACTAGGTTCTTATAGGTACTACTCGTTACAACTAGGTACTAATAGACACTAAAACGTACTATTAGGTACAAATTCTTTGTACAACTAGGTACGATCAGGTACAACTAGGTACGATTAGGTATGACTAGGTTCAAATAGGTACTACTAATGGGTACTATTAGGTACTATTTCTCGTTATGACTAGGTAATAATGGGTACTTTTTCTCGTTATAACTAGGTACTAATAGGTAATATTTCTCGTTATAACTAGGTACTATTTGACACTACAACGTACTATTAGGTACAACTTCTCGGTATAACTAGGTACGAATAAGTTCTACTAGGTACAACTTCTCGGTACAACTAGGTACGACTAAGTTCTACTAGGTACTACTACTCGGTACGAATAGGAACTAATAAGTACTATTTCTCGTTATAGCTAGGTACTAATAGACACTACAACGCACTATTAGGTACAACTTCTCGGTACGACTAGGTTCTACTAGGTACAATAAGGTACTAGTAGGTACGTCTAGGTACGACTTGTACGACTAGTTTAACTAGGTACTACTAATAGGTACTATTAGGTACTATTTCTCGTTATAACTAGGTACTATTAGGTACGACTAGGTACGACTAGGTACGACTAGGTACGACTAGGTTCGAAAAGGTTCTACTAGGTACTACTCGTCACAACTAGGTACTAATAGGTAATATTTTTCGTTATAACTAGGTACTAATAGGCACGACTAGATTCTACTAGGTACAACTTCTTGGTACAACTAGGTACGAATAGGTACTATTAAGTACTACTACTCGGTACGAATAGGTACTAATAAGTACTATTTCTCGTTATAGCTAGGTGCTAAAAGACACTACAACGTACTATTAAGTACAACTTCTCTGTTCAACAAGGTACGACTAAGTTCTACTAGGTACTACTACTCTTTACAACTAGGTACTAATAGGTAATATTTCTCGTTATAACTAGGTACTAATAGGTACGAATAGGTTCTACTAGGTACAACTTCTTGGTACAACTAGGTACGACAAAGTTCTACTAGGTACTACTACTCGGTACGGATAGGTACTAATAAGTACTATTTCTCGTTATAGCTAGGTACTAATAGACACTACAACGCACTATTAGGTACAACTTCTCGGTACGACTAGGTTCTACTAGGTACAATAAGGTACTAGTAGGTACGTCTAGGTACGATTAGGTACGAACCGGTTCAAATAGGTACTATTACTGGGTACTATTAGGTACTATTTCTTGTTATAACTAGGTACTATTAGGTACGACTAGGTACGACTAGGTTCGAAAAGGTTCTACTAGGTACTACTCGTCACAACTAGGTACTAATAGGTAATATTTCTCGTTATAACTAGGTACTAATAAGTTCTACTAGGTACAACTTCTCGGTACAACTAGGTAAGAATAGGTACGACTAGGTACGACTAGGTACGACTAGTTTCAAATAGGCACTACTAATAGGTACTATTAGGTACTATTTCTCGTTATGACTAGGTAGATAATGGGTACTTTTTCTCGTCATAACTAGTTAATATTAGGTACGACTAGGTAATATTAGGTACGACTGGGTACGACTAGGTTTGACACGGTTCAAATAGGTACTACTAATAGGTACTATTAGGTACTATTTCTCGTTATGACTAGGTAATAATGGGTAATATTTCTATTTATTACTTGGTACTAATAGGTACGACTAGGTACGACTAGGTACTACTACTAGGTACTATTAGGTACTATTTCTCGTTATGACAAGGTATTAATGGGTACTTTCTCTCGTTATAACTAGGTACTAGTAGCTACGACTAGGTACGACTAAGTTCTACTAGGTACGACTAGGTTCTTATAGGTACTACTCGTTACAACTAGGTACTAATAGACACTAAAACGTACTATTAGGTACAAATTCTTTGTACAACTAGGTACGATCAGGTACAACTAGGTACGATTAGGTATGACTAGGTTCAAATAGGTACTACTAATGGGTACTATTAGGTACTATTTCTCGTTATGACTAGGTAATAATGGGTACTTTTTCTCGTTATAACTAGGTACTAATAGGCACGACTAGGTTCTACTAGGTACAACTTCTCGGTACAACTAGGTACGACTAAGTTCTACTAGGTACTACTACTCGGTACGAATAGGAACTAATAAGTACTATTTCTCGTTATAGCTAGGTACTAATAGACACTACAACGCACTATTAGGTACAAATTCTCGGTACGACTAGGTTCTACTAGGTACAATAAGGTACTAGTAGGTACGTCTAGGTACGACTTGTACGACTAGTTTAACTAGGTACTACTAATAGGTACTATTAGGTACTATTTCTCGTTATGACTAGGTAATGAAGGGTACTTTTTCTCGTTATAACTAGGTAATATTAGGTACGACTAAGTTTGACACGGTTCAAATAGGTACTACTACTAGATACAATTAGGTACTATTTCTCGTTATGACTAGGTAATAATAGGTAATATTTCTCGTTATAACTAGGTACAAATAGACACTACAACCTACTATTAGGTGCAACTTCTAGTTATAACTAGGTACGACTAATTTCTACTAGGTACTACTACTCGGTACGAATAGGTACTAATAGGTAATATTTCTCGTTATAACTAAGTACTAATAGGTACGAATAGGTACGACTAGGTTCAAATAGGTACTACTACTAGGTACTATTAGGTACTATTTCTCGTTATGACTAGGTAATAATGGGTACTTTTTCACGTTATAACTAGGTACTATTAGGTACGACTAGGTACGACTAGGTACGACTAGGTACGACTAGGTTCGAAAAGGTTCTACTAGGTACTACTCGTCACAACTAGGTACTAATAGGTAATATTTCTCGTTATAACTAGGTACTATTTGACACTACAACGTACTATTAGGTACAACTTCTCGGTATAACTAGGTACGAATAAGTTCTACTAGGTACAACTTCTCGGTACAACTAGGTACGACTAAGTTCTACTAGGTACTACTACTCGGTACGAATAGGAACTAATAAGTACTATTTCTCGTTATAGCTAGGTACTAATAGACACTACAACGCACTATTAGGTACAACTTCTCGGTACGACTAGGTTCTACTAGGTACAATAAGGTACTAGTAGGTACGTCTAGATACGATTAGGTACGAACCGGTTCAAATAGGTACTATTACTGGGTACTATTAGGTACTATTTCTTGTTATAACTAGGTACTATTAGGTACGACTAGGTACGACTAGGTTCGAAAAGGTTCTACTAGGTACTACTCGTCACAACTAGGTACTAATAGGTAATATTTCTCGTTATAACTAGGTACTAATAAGTTCTACTAGGTACAACTTCTCGGTACAACTAGGTAAGAATAGGTACGACTAGGTACGACTAGGTACGACTAGTTTCAAATAGGCACTACTAATAGGTACTATTAGGTACTATTTCTCGTTATGACTAGGTAGATAATGGGTACTTTTTCTCGTCATAACTAGTTAATATTAGGTACGACTAGGTAATATTAGGTACGACTGGGTACGACTAGGTTTGACACGGTTCAAATAGGTACTACTAATAGGTACTATTAGGTACTATTTCTCGTTATGACTAGGTACTATTAGGTACGACTAGGTACGACTAGGTACGACTAGGTTCGACTAGGTACGACTCGGTACTACTACTAGGTACTATTAGGTACTATTTCTCGTTATGACAAGGTATTAATGGGTACTTTCTCTCGTTATAACTAGGTACTAGTAGCTACGACTAGGTACGACTAAGTTCTACTAGGTACGACTAGGTTCTTATAGGTACTACTCGTTACAACTAGGTACTAATAGACACTAAAACGTACTATTAGGTACAAATTCTTTGTACAACTAGGTACGATCAGGTACAACTAGGTACGATTAGGTATGACTAGGTTCAAATAGGTACTATTAATGGGTACTATTAGGTACTATTTCTCGTTATGACTAGGTAATAATGGGTACTTTTTCTCGTTATAACTAGGTACTATTAGGTACGACTAGGTACGACTAGGTACGACTAGGTACGACTAGGTACGACTAAGTTCTACTAGGTACTACTACTCGGTACGAATAGGAACTAATAAGTACTATTTCTAGTTATAGCTAGGTACTAATAGACACTACAACGCACTATTAGGTACAAATTCTCGGTACGACTAGGTTCTACTAGGTACAATAAGGTACTAGTAGGTACGTCTAGGTACGACTTGTACGACTAGTTTAACTAGGTACTACTAATAGGTACTATTAGGTACTATTTCTCGTTATAACTAGGTAATGAAGGGTACTTTTTCTCGTTATAACTAGGTAATATTAGGTACGACTAAGTTTGACACGGTTCAAATAGGTACTACTACTAGATACAATTAGGTACTATTTCTCGTTATGACTAGGTAATAATAGGTAATATTTCTCGTTATAACTAGGTAAAAATAGACACTACAACGTACTATTAGGTAATATTTCTCGTCATAACTAGGTACGACTAATTTCTACTAGGTACTACTACTCGGTACGAATAGGTACTAATAGGTAATATTTCTCGTTATAACTAGGTACTATTTGACACTACAACGTACTATTAGGTACAACTTCTCGGTATAACTAGGTACGAATAAGTTCTACTAGGTACAACTTCTCGGTACAACTAGGTACGACTAAGTTCTACTAGGTACTACTATTCGGTACGAATAGGTACTAATAGGTAATATTTCTCGTTATAACTAAGTACTAATAGGAACGACTAGGTTTGACACGGTTCAAATAGGTACTACTACTAGGTACTATTAGGTACTATTTCTCGTTATGACTAGGTAATAATGGGTACTTTTTCTCGTTATAACTAGGTAATATTAGTACGACTAGGTACGACTAGGTTCTAATAGGTACGACTAGGTTCTACTAGGTACTACTCGTTACAACTAGGTACTAATAGGTAATATTTTTCGTTATAACTAGGTACTAATAGGCACGACTAGATTCTACTAGGTACAACTTCTTGGTACAACTAGGTACGAATAGGTACTATTAAGTACTACTACTCGGTACGAATAGGTACTAATAAGTACTATTTCTCGTTATAGCTAGGTGCTAAAAGACACTACAACGTACTATTAAGTACAACTTCTCTGTTCAACAAGGTACGACTAAGTTCTACTAGGTACTACTACTCTTTACAACTAGGTACTAATAGGTAATATTTCTCGTTATAACTAGGTACTAATAGGTACGAATAGGTTCTACTAGGTACAACTTCTTGGTACAACTAGGTACTATTAGGTACGACTAGGTACGACTAGGTTCGAAAAGGTTCTACTAGGTACTACTCGTCACAACTAGGTACTAATAGGTAATATTTCTCGTTATAACTAGGTACTAATAAGTTCTACTAGGTACAACTTCTCGGTACAACTAGGTAAGAATAGGTACGACTAGGTACGACTAGGTACGACTAGTTTCAAATAGGCACTACTAATAGGTACTATTAGGTACTATTTCTCGTTATGACTAGGTAGATAATGGGTACTTTTTCTCGTCATAACTAGTTAATATTAGGTACGACTAGGTAATATTAGGTACGACTGGGTACGACTAGGTTTGACACGGTTCAAATAGGTACTACTAATAGGTACTATTAGGTACTATTTCTCGTTATGACTAGGTACTATTAGGTACGACTAGGTACGACTAGGTACGACTAGGTTCGACTAGGTACGACTAGGTACTACTACTAGGTACTATTAGGTACTATTTCTCGTTATGACAAGGTATTAATGGTACTTTCTCTCGTTATAACTAGGTACTAGTAGCTACGACTATGTACGACTAAGTTCTACTAGGTACGACTAGGTTCTTATAGGTACTACTCGTTACAACTAGGTACTAATAGACACTAAAACGTACTATTAGGTACAAATTCTTTGTACAACTAGGTACGATCAGGTACAACTAGGTACGATTAGGTATGACTAGGTTCAAATAGGTACTACTAATGGGTACTATTAGGTACTATTTCTCGTTATGACTAGGTAATAATGGGTACTTTTTCTCGTTATAACTAGGTACTAATAGGCACGACTAGGTTCTACTAGGTACAACTTCTCGGTACAACTAGGTACGACTAAGTTCTACTAGGTACTACTACTCGGTACGAATAGGAACTAATAAGTACTATTTCTAGTTATAGCTAGGTACTAATAGACACTACAACGCACTATTAGGTACAACTTCTCGGTACGACTAGGTTCTACTAGGTACAATAAGGTACTAGTAGGTACGTCTAGGTACGACTTGTACGACTAGTTTAACTAGGTACTACTAATAGGTACTATTAGGTACTATTTCTCGTTATGACTAGGTAATGAAGGGTACTTTTTCTCGTTATAACTAGGTAATATTAGGTACGACTAAGTTTGACACGGTTCAAATAGGTACTACTACTAGATACAATTAGGTACTATTTCTCGTTATAACTAGGTACTATTTGACACTACAACGTACTATTAGGTACAACTTCTCGGTATAACTAGGTACGAATAAGTTCTACTAGGTACAACTTCTCGGTACAACTAGGTACGACTAAGTTCTACTAGGTACTACTACTCGGTACGAATAGGAACTAATAAGTACTATTTCTAGTTATAGCTAGGTACTAATAGACACTACAACGCACTATTAGGTACAACTTCTCGGTACGACTAGGTTCTACTAGGTACAATAAGGTACTAGTAGGTACGTCTAGGTACGACTTGTACGACTAGTTTAACTAGGTACTACTAATAGGTACTATTAGGTACTATTTCTCGTTATGACTAGGTAATGAAGGGTACTTTTTCTCGTTATAACTAGGTAATATTAGGTACGACTAAGTTTGACACGGTTCAAATAGGTACTACTACTAGATACAATTAGGTACTATTTCTCGTTATGACTAGGTAATAATAGGTAATATTTCTCGTTATAACTAGGTACAAATAGACACTACAACGTACTATTAGGTGCAACTTCTAGTTATAACTAGGTACGACTAATTTCTACTAGGTACTACTACTCGGTACGAATAGGTACTAATAGGTAATATTTCTCGTTATAACTAAGTACTAATAGGTACGACTAGGTACGACTAGGTTCAAATAGGTACTACTACTAGGTACTATTAGGTACTATTTCTCGTTATGACTAGGTAATAATGGGTACTTTTTCTCGTTATAACTAGGTACTATTAGGTACGACTAGGTACGACTAGGTACGACTAGGTACGACTAGGTTCGAAAAGGTTCTACTAGGTACTACTCGTCACAACTAGGTACTAATAGGTAATATTTCTCGTTATAACTAGGTACTATTTGACACTACAACGTACTATTAGGTACAACTTCTCGGTATAACTAGGTACGAATAAGTTCTACTAGGTACAACTTCTCGGTACAACTAGGTACGACTAAGTTCTACTAGGTACTACTACTCGGTACGAATAGGAACTAATAAGTACTATTTCTAGTTATAGCTAGGTACTAATAGACACTACAACGCACTATTAGGTACAACTTCTCGGTACGACTAGGTTCTACTAGGTACAATAAGGTACTAGTAGGTACGTCTAGGTACGACTTGTACGACTAGTTTAACTAGGTACTACTAATAGGTACTATTAGGTACTATTTCTCGTTATGACTAGGTACTATTAGGTACGACTTGGTACGACTAGGTACGACTAGGTTCGACTAGCTACGACTAGGTACTACTACTAGGTACTATTAGGTACTATTTCTCTTTATGACAAGGTATTAATGGGTACTTTCTCTCGTTATAACTAGGTACTAGTAGCTACGACTAGGTACGACTAAGTTCTACTAGGTACGACTAGGTTCTTATAGGTACTACTCGTTACAACTAGGTTCTAATAGACACTAAAACGTACTATTAGGTACAAATTCTTTGTACAACTAGGTACGATCAGGTACAACTAGGTACGATTAGGTATGACTAGGTTCAAATAGGTACTACTAATGGGTACTATTAGGTACTATTTCTCGTTATGACTAGGTAATAATGGGTACTTTTTCTCGTTATAACTAGGTACTAATAGGCACGACTAGGTTCTACTAGGTACAACTTCTCGGTACAACTAGGTACGACTAAGTTCTACTAGGTACTACTACTCGGTACGAATAGGAACTAATAAGTACTATTTCTAGTTATAGCTAGGTACTAATAGACACTACAACGCACTATTAGGTACAACTTCTCGGTACGACTAGGTTCTACTAGGTACAATAAGGTACTAGTAGGTACGTCTAGGTACGACTTGTACGACTAGTTTAACTAGGTACTACTAATAGGTACTATTAGGTACTATTTCTCGTTATGACTAGGTAATGAAGGGTACTTTTTCTCGTTATAACTAGGTAATATTAGGTACGACTAAGTTTGACACGGTTCAAATAGGTACTACTACTAGATACAATTAGGTACTATTTCTCGTTATAACTAGGTATTTTTGACACTACAACGTACTATTAGGTACAACTTCTCGGTATAACTAGGTACGAATAAGTTCTACTAGGTACAACTTCTCGGTACAACTAGGTACGACTAAGTTCTACTAGGTACTACTATTCGGTACGAATAGGTACTAATAGGTAATATTTCTCGTTATAACTAAGTACTAATAGGTACGACTAGGTACGACTAGGTTCGAAAAGGTTCTACTAGGTACTACTCGTCACAACTAGGTACTAATAGGTAATATTTCTCGTTATAACTAGGTACTAATAAGTTCTACTAGGTACAACTTCTCGGTACAACTAGGTAAGAATAGGTACGACTAGGTACGACTAGGTACGACTAGTTTCAAATAGGCACTACTAATAGGTACTATTAGGTACTATTTCTCGTTATGACTAGGTAGATAATGGGTACTTTTTCTCGTCATAACTAGTTAATATTAGGTACGACTAGGTAATATTAGGTACGACTGGGTACGACTAGGTTTGACACGGTTCAAATAGGTACTACTAATAGGTACTATTAGGTACTATTTCTCGTTATGACTAGGTACTATTAGGTACGACTAGGTACGACTAGGTACGACTAGGTTCGACTAGGTACGACTCGGTACTACTACTAGGTACTATTAGGTACTATTTCTCGTTATGACAAGGTATTAATGGGTACTTTCTCTCGTTATAACTAGGTACTAGTAGCTACGACTAGGTACGACTAAGTTCTACTAGGTACGACTAGGTTCTTATAGGTACTACTCGTTACAACTAGGTACTAATAGACACTAAAACGTACTATTAGGTACAAATTCTTTGTACAACTAGGTACGATCAGGTACAACTAGGTACGATTAGGTATGACTAGGTTCAAATAGGTACTACTAATGGGTACTATTAGGTACTATTTCTCGTTATGACTAGGTAATAATGGGTACTTTTTCTCGTTATAACTAGGTACTATTAGGTACGACTAGGTACGACTAGGTACGACTAGGTACGACTAGGTACGACTAAGTTCTACTAGGTACTACTACTCGGTACGAATAGGAACTAATAAGTACTATTTCTCGTTATAGCTAGGTACTAATAGACACTACAACGCACTATTAGGTACAAATTCTCGGTACGACTAGGTTCTACTAGGTACAATAAGGTACTAGTAGGTACGTCTAGGTACGACTTGTACGACTAGTTTAACTAGGTACTACTAATAGGTACTATTAGGTACTATTTCTCGTTATGACTAGGTAATGAAGGGTACTTTTTCTCGTTATAACTAGGTAATATTAGGTACGACTAAGTTTGACACGGTTCAAATAGGTACTACTACTAGATACAATTAGGTACTATTTCTCGTTATGACTAGGTAATAATAGGTAATATTTCTCGTTATAACTAGGTACAAATAGACACTACAACGTACTATTAGGTGCAACTTCTAGTTATAACTAGGTACGACTAATTTCTACTAGGTACTACTACTCGGTACGAATAGGTACTAATAGGTAATATTTCTCGTTATAACTAAGTACTAATAGGTACGACTAGGTACGACTAGGTTCAAATAGGTACTACTACTAGGTACTATTAGGTACTATTTCTCGTTATGACTAGGTAATAATGGGTACTTTTTCTCGTTATAACTAGGTACTATTAGGTACGACTAGGTACGACTAGGTACGACTAGGTACGACTAGGTTCGAAAAGGTTCTACTAGGTACTACTCGTCACAACTAGGTACTAATAGGTAATATTTCTCGTTATAACTAGGTACTATTTGACACTACAACGTACTATTAGGTACAACTTCTCGGTATAACTAGGTACGAATAAGTTCTACTAGGTACAACTTCTCGGTACAACTAGGTACGACTAAGTTCTACTAGGTACTACTACTCGGTACGAATAGGAACTAATAAGTACTATTTCTAGTTATAGCTAGGTACTAATAGACACTACAACGCACTATTAGGTACAACTTCTCGGTACGACTAGGTTCTACTAGGTACAATAAGGTACTAGTAGGTACGTCTAGGTACGACTTGTACGACTAGTTTAACTAGGTACTACTAATAGGTACTATTAGGTACTATTTCTCGTTATGACTAGGTACTATTAGGTACGACTTGGTACGACTAGGTACGACTAGGTTCGACTAGCTACGACTAGGTACTACTACTAGGTACTATTAGGTACTATTTCTCTTTATGACAAGGTATTAATGGGTACTTTCTCTCGTTATAACTAGGTACTAGTAGCTACGACTAGGTACGACTAAGTTCTACTAGGTACGACTAGGTTCTTATAGGTACTACTCGTTACAACTAGGTTCTAATAGACACTAAAACGTACTATTAGGTACAAATTCTTTGTACAACTAGGTACGATCAGGTACAACTAGGTACGATTAGGTATGACTAGGTTCAAATAGGTACTACTAATGGGTACTATTAGGTACTATTTCTCGTTATGACTAGGTAATAATGGGTACTTTTTCTCGTTATAACTAGGTACTAATAGGCACGACTAGGTTCTACTAGGTACAACTTCTCGGTACAACTAGGTACGACTAAGTTCTACTAGGTACTACTACTCGGTACGAATAGGAACTAATAAGTACTATTTCTAGTTATAGCTAGGTACTAATAGACACTACAACGCACTATTAGGTACAACTTCTCGGTACGACTAGGTTCTACTAGGTACAATAAGGTACTAGTAGGTACGTCTAGGTACGACTTGTACGACTAGTTTAACTAGGTACTACTAATAGGTACTATTAGGTACTATTTCTCGTTATGACTAGGTAATGAAGGGTACTTTTTCTCGTTATAACTAGGTAATATTAGGTACGACTAAGTTTGACACGGTTCAAATAGGTACTACTACTAGATACAATTAGGTACTATTTCTCGTTATAACTAGGTATTTTTGACACTACAACGTACTATTAGGTACAACTTCTCGGTATAACTAGGTACGAATAAGTTCTACTAGGTACAACTTCTCGGTACAACTAGGTACGACTAAGTTCTACTAGGTACTACTATTCGGTACGAATAGGTACTAATAGGTAATATTTCTCGTTATAACTAAGTACTAATAGGTACGACTAGGTACGACTAGGTTCGAAAAGGTTCTACTAGGTACTACTCGTCACAACTAGG
>CAMPDV010006219.1:0-21203 GCA_946699065.1 Loxodes magnus | reverse complement strand
AGTGTGACCACTCATGGTCTTACAGGTACCTGTCTTGACGTCCCATAGTCTCACCGTATAATCATAACTTCCCGATACGATGAACTCTGAATCACTGGATATAGCCACAGATAATACATAACTAGTGTGACCACTCATGGTCTTACAGGTACCTGTCTTGACGTCCCATAGTCTCACCGTATAATCATAACTTCCCGATACGATGAACTCTGAATCACTGGATATAGCCACAGATAATACATAACTAGTGTGACCACTCATGGTCTTACAGGTACCTGTCTTGACGTCCCATAGTCTCACCGTATAATCATAACTTCCCGATACGATGAACTCTTAATCACTGGATATCGCCACAGATAATACATAACTAGTGTGACCACTCATGGTCTTACAGGTACCTGTCTTGACGTCCCATAGTCTCACCGTCTAATCTCCACTTCCCGATACGATGAACTCTGAATCACTGGATATAGCCACAGATAATACATAATGTGTGTGACCACTCATGGTCTTACAGGTACCTGTCTTGACGTCCCATAGTCTCACCGTCTAATAATAACTTCCCGATACGATGAACTCTGAATCACTGGATATCGCCACAGATAATACATAATGTGTGTGACCACTCATGGTCTTACAGGTACCTGTCTTGACGTCCCATAGTCTCACCGTATAATCTCCACTTCCCGATACGATGAACTCTGAATCACTGGATATAGCCACAGATAATACATAACTAGTGTGACCACTCATGGTCTTACAGGTACCTGTCTTGACGTCCCATAGTCTCACCGTATAATCATAACTTCCCGATACGATGAACTCTGAATCACTGGATATAGCCACAGATAATACATAACTAGTGTGACCACTCATGGTCTTACAGGTACCTGTCTTGACGTCCCATAGTCTCACCGTCTAATCTCCACTTCCCGATACGATGAACTCTGAATCACTGGATATCGCCACAGATAATACATAACTAGTGTGACCACTCATGGTCTTACAGGTACCTGTCTTGACGTCCCATAGTCTCACCGTCTAATCATAACTTCCCGATACGATGAACTCTGAATCACTGGATATAGCCACAGATAATACATAATGTGTGTGACCACTCATGGTCTTACAGGTACCTGTCTTGACGTCCCATAGTCTCACCGTCTAATCTCCACTTCCCGATACGATGAACTCTGAATCACTGGATATCGCCACAGATAATACATAATGTGTGTGACCACTCATGGTCTTACAGGTACCTGTCTTGACGTCCCATAGTCTCACCGTATAATCTCTACTTCCCGATACGATGAACTCTGAATCACTGGATATAGCCACAGCATATACATAACTAGTGTGACCACTCATGGTCTTACAGGTACCTGTCTTGACGTCCCATAGTCTCACCGTATAATCTCCACTTCCCGATACGATGAACTCTGAATCACTGGATATAGCCACAGATAATACATAACTAGTGTGACCACTCATGGTCTTACAGGTACCTGTCTTGACGTTCCATAGTCTCACCGTCTAATCTCCACTTCCCGATACGATGAACTCTGAATCACTGGATATAGCCACAGATAATACATAACTAGTGTGACCACTCATGGTCTTACAGGTACCTGTCTTGACGTCCCATAGTCTCACCGTATAATCATAACTTCCCGATACGATGAACTCTGAATCACTGGATATAGCCACAGATAATACATAACTAGTGTGACCACTCATGGTCTTACAGGTACCTGTCTTGACGTCCCATAGTCTCACCGTATAATCTCCACTTCCCGATACGATGAACTCTGAATCACTGGATATAGCCACAGATAATACATAACTAGTGTGACCACTCATGGTCTTACAGGTACCTGTCTTGACGTCCCATAGTCTCACCGTATAATCATAACTTCCCGATACGATGAACTCTGAATCACTGGATATAGCCACAGATAATACATAATGTGTGTGACCACTCATGGTCTTACAGGTACCTGTCTTGACGTCCCATAGTCTCACCGTCTAATCTCCACTTCCCGATACGATGAACTCTGAATCACTGGATATAGCCACAGATAATACATAACTAGTGTGACCACTCATGGTCTTACAGGTACCTGTCTTGACGTCCCATAGTCTCACCGTATAATCATAACTTCCCGATACGATGAACTCTGAATCACTGGATATAGCCACAGATAATACATAACTAGTGTGACCACTCATGGTCTTACAGGTACCTGTCTTGACGTCCCATAGTCTCACCGTATAATCTCCACTTCCCCGATACGATGAACTCTGAATCACTGGATATAGCCACAGATAATACATAACTAGTGTGACCACTCATGGTCTTACAGGTACCTGTCTTGACGTCCCATAGTCTCACCGTATAATCATAACTTCCCGATACGATGAACTCTGAATCACTGGATATCGCCACAGATAATACATAATGTGTGTGACCACTCATGGTCTTACAGGTACCTGTCTTGACGTCCCATAGTCTCACCGTATAATCTCTACTTCCCGATACGATGAACTCTGAATCACTGGATATAGCCACAGCATATACATAACTAGTGTGACCACTCATGGTCTTACAGGTACCTGTCTTGACGTCCCATAGTCTCACCGTATAATCTCCACTTCCCGATACGATGAACTCTGAATCACTGGATATAGCCACAGATAATACATAACTAGTGTGACCACTCATGGTCTTACAGGTACCTGTCTTGACGTTCCATAGTCTCACCGTCTAATCTCCACTTCCCGATACGATGAACTCTGAATCACTGGATATAGCCACAGATAATACATAACTAGTGTGACCACTCATGGTCTTACAGGTACCTGTCTTGACGTCCCATAGTCTCACCGTATAATCATAACTTCCCGATACGATGAACTCTTAATCACTGGATATCGCCACAGATAATACATAACTAGTGTGACCACTCATGGTCTTACAGGTACCTGTCTTGACGTCCCATAGTCTCACCGTCTAATCTCCACTTCCCGATACGATGAACTCTGAATCACTGGATATAGCCACAGATAATACATAATGTGTGTGACCACTCATGGTCTTACAGGTACCTGTCTTGACGTCCCATAGTCTCACCGTCTAATAATAACTTCCCGATACGATGAACTCTGAATCACATGGATACTAGCCACAGATAATACATAATGTGTGTGACCACTCATGGTCTTACAGGTACCTGTCTTGACGTCCCATAGTCTCACCGTCTAATCTCCACTTCCCGATACGATGAACTCTGAATCACTGGATATCGCCACAGATAATACATAACTAGTGGTGACCCACTCATGGTCCTTACAGGTACCTGTCTTGACGTCCCATAGTCTCACCGTCTAATCATAACTTCCCGAAACGATGAACTCTGAATCACTGGATATAGCCACAGATAATACATAACTAGTGTGACCACTCATGGTCTTACAGGTACCTGTCTTGACGTCCCATAGTCTCACCGTATAATCTCCACTTCCCGATACGATGAACTCTGAATCACTGGATATAGCCACAGATAATACATAATGTGTGTGACCACTCATGGTCTTACAGGTACCTGTCTTGACGTCCCATAGTCTCACCGTATAATCTCTACTTCCCGATACGATGAACTCTGAATCACTGGATATAGCCACAGCATATACATAACTAGTGTGACCACTCATGGTCTTAACAGGTACCTGTCTTGACGTCCCATAGTCTCACCGTATAATCTCTACTTCCCCGATACGATGAACTCTGAATCACTGGATATAGCCACAGCATATACATGACTAGTGTGACCACTCATGGCCTTACAGGTACCTGTCTTGACGTCCCATAGTCTCACGTATTATCTACACTTCCCGATACGATGAACTCTGAATCACTGATATAGCTACAGATCATGCATGGACTAGTGTGACCAACTCATGGTCTTTACAGGTACCTGTCTTGACGTCCCATAGTCTCACCGTATAATCTCTACTTCCCGATACGATGAACTCTGAATCACTGGATATAGCCACAGCATATACATGACTAGTGTGACCACTCATGGCCTTACAGGTACCTGTCTTGACGTCCCATTAGTCTCACCGTCTAATCATAACTTCCCGATACGATGAACTCTGAATCACTGGATATAGCCACAGATAATACATAACTAGTGTGACCACTCATGGTCTTAACAGGTACCTGTCTTGACGTCCCATAGTCTCACCGTCTAATCTTAACTTTCCCGATACGATGAACTCTGAATCACTGGATATAGCCACAGCATATACACAACTGAGTGTGACCACTCATGGTCTTACAGGTACCTGTCTTGACGTCCCATAGTCTCACCGTATAATCTCTACTTCCCGATACGATGAACTCTGAATCACTGGATATAGCCACAGCATATACACAACTAGTGTGACCACTCATGGTCTTACAGGTACCTGTCTTGAGCGTCCCATAGTCTCACCGTATAATCTCTACTTCCCGATACGATGAACTCTGAATCACTGGATATAGCCACAGCTTATACATGACTAGTGTGACCACTCATGGTCTTACAGGTACCTGTCTTGACGTCCCATAGTCTCACCGTCTAATCTCTACTTCCCGATACGATGAACTCTGAATCACTGGATATAGCCACAGCATATACACAACTAGTGTGACCACTCATGGTCTTAACAGGTACCTGTCTTGACGTCCCATAGTCCCTCACCGTTCTAATAATAACTTCCCGATACGATGAACTCTGAATCACTGGATATAGCCACAGCATATACACAACTAGTGTGACCACTCATGGTCTTACAGGTACCTGTCTTGACGTCCCATAGTCTCACCGTATAATCTCTACTTCCCGATACGATGAACTCTGAATCACTGGGATATAGCCACAGCATATACATAACTAGTGTGACCACTCATGGTCTTACAGGTACCTGTCTTGACGTCCCATAGTCTCACCGTATAATCTCTACTTCCCGATACGATGAACTCTGAATCACTGGATATCGCCACAGATAATACATAACTAGTGTGACCACTCATGGTCTTACAGGTACCTGTCTTGACGTCCCATAGTCTCACCGTATAATCTCCACTTCCCGATACGATGAACTCTGAATCACTGGATATAGCCACAGATAATACATAACTAGTGTGACCACTCATGGTCTTACAGGTACCTGTCTTGACGTCCCATAGTCTCACCGTCTAATCTCCACTTCCCGATACGATGAACTCTGAATCACTGGATATAGCCACAGCATATACATGACTAGTGTGACCACTCATGGTCTTACAGGTACCTGTCTTGACGTCCCATAGTCTCACCGTATAATCTCCACTTCCCGATACGATGAACTCTGAATCACTGGATATAGCCACAGATAATACATAACTAGTGTGACCACTCATGGTCTTACAGGTACCTGTCTTGACGTTCCATAGTCTCACCGTCTAATCTCCACTTCCCGATACGATGAACTCTGAATCACTGGATATAGCCACAGATAATACATAATGTGTGTGACCACTCATGGTCTTACAGGTACCTGTCTTGACGTCCCATAGTCTCACCGTATAATCTTAACTTCCCGATACGATGAACTCTGAATCACTGGATATAGCTACAGATCATACATGACTAGTGTGACCACTCATGGTCTTACAGGTACCTGTCTTGACGTCCCATAGTCTCACCGTATAATCTCTACTTCCCGATACGATGAACTCTGAATCACTGGATATAGCCACAGCATATACACAACTAGTGTGACCACTCATGGTCTTACAGGTACCTGTCTTGACGTCCCATAGTCTCACCGTCTAATCTCTACTTCCCGATACGATGAACTCTGAATCACTGGATATAGCCACAGATAATACATAATGTGTGTGACCACTCATGGTCTTACAGGTACCTGTCTTGACGTCCCATAGTCTCACCGTATAATCATAACTTCCCGATACGATGAACTCTGAATCACTGGATATCGCCACAGATAATACATAATGTGTGTGACCACTCATGGTCTTACAGGTACCTGTCTTGACGTCCCATAGTCTCACCGTATAATCTCCACTTCCCGATACGATGAACTCTGAATCACTGGATATAGCCACAGATAATACATAACTAGTGTGACCACTCATGGTCTTACAGGTACCTGTCTTGACGTCCCATAGTCTCACCGTCTAATCTTAACTTCCCGATACGATGAACTCTGAATCACTGGATATAGCCACAGATAATACATAACTAGTGTGACCACTCATGGTCTTACAGGTACCTGTCTTGACGTCCCATAGTCTCACCGTATAATCTCCACTTCCCGATACGATGAACTCTGAATCACTGGATATAGCCACAGATAATACATAATGTGTGTGACCACTCATGGTCTTACAGGTACCTGTCTTGACGTCCCATAGTCTCACCGTCTAATCTCCACTTCCCGATACGATGAACTCTGAATCACTGGATATCGCCACAGATAATACATAATGTGTGTGACCACTCATGGTCTTACAGGTACCTGTCTTGACGTCCCATAGTCTCACCGTATAATCATAACTTCCCGATACGATGAACTCTGAATCACTGGATATAGCCACAGCATATACATAACTAGTGTGACCACTCATGGTCTTACAGGTACCTGTCTTGACGTCCCATAGTCTCACCGTATAATCTCCACTTCCCGATACGATGAACTCTGAATCACTGGATATAGCCACAGATAATACATAACTAGTGTGACCACTCATGGTCTTACAGGTACCTGTCTTGACGTCCCATAGTCTCACCGTATAATCATAACTTCCCGATACGATGAACTCTGAATCACTGGATATAGCCACAGATAATACATAACTAGTGTGACCACTCATGGTCTTACAGGTACCTGTCTTGACGTCCCATAGTCTCACCGTATAATCTTAACTTCCCGATACGATGAACTCTGAATCACTGGATATAGCCACAGATAATACATAACTAGTGTGACCACTCATGGTCTTACAGGTACCTGTCTTGACGTCCCATAGTCTCACCGTCTAATCTCCACTTCCCGATACGATGAACTCTGAATCACTGGATATAGCCACAGATAATACATAACTAGTGTGACCACTCATGGTCTTACAGGTACCTGTCTTGACGTCCCATAGTCTCACCGTCTAATCTCCACTTCCCGATACGATGAACTCTGAATCACTGGATATAGCCACAGATAATACATAACTAGTGTGACCACTCATGGTCTTACAGGTACCTGTCTTGACGTCCCATAGTCTCACCGTATAATCTCCACTTCCCGATACGATGAACTCTGAATCACTGGATATAGCCACAGATAATACATAACTAGTGTGACCACTCATGGTCTTACAGGTACCTGTCTTGACGTCCCATAGTCTCACCGTATAATCTCCACTTCCCGATACGATGAACTCTGAATCACTGGATATAGCCACAGATAATACATAACTAGTGTGACCACTCATGGTCTTACAGGTACCTGTCTTGACGTCCCATAGTCTCACCGTCTAATCTTAACTTCCCGATACGATGAACTCTGAATCACTGGATATAGCCACAGATAATACATAACTAGTGTGACCACTCATGGTCTTACAGGTACCTGTCTTGACGTCCCATAGTCTCACCGTCTTATCATAACTTCCCGATACGATGAACTCTGAATCACTGGATATAGCCACAGATAATACATAATGTGTGTGACCACTCATGGTCTTACAGGTACCTGTCTTGACGTCCCATAGTCTCACCGTCTAATCTCCACTTCCCGATACGATGAACTCTGAATCACTGGATATAGCCACAGATAATACATAACTAGTGTGACCACTCATGGTCTTACAGGTACCTGTCTTGACGTCCCATAGTCTCACCGTCTAATCTTAACTTCCCGATACGATGAACTCTGAATCACTGGATATAGCCACAGATAATACATAACTAGTGTGACCACTCATGGTCTTACAGGTACCTGTCTTGACGTCCCATAGTCTCACCGTATAATCTCCACTTCCCGATACGATGAACTCTGAATCACTGGATATAGCCACAGATAATACATAATGTGTGTGACCACTCATGGTCTTACAGGTACCTGTCTTGACGTCCCATAGTCTCACCGTCTAATCTTAACTTCCCGATACGATGAACTCTGAATCACTGGATATAGCCACAGATAATACATAATGTGTGTGACCACTCATGGTCTTACAGGTACCTGTCTTGACGTCCCATAGTCTCACCGTCTAATCTCCACTTCCCGATACGATGAACTCTGAATCACTGGATATCGCCACAGATAATACATAACTAGTGTGACCACTCATGGTCTTACAGGTACCTGTCTTGACGTCCCATAGTCTCACCGTATAATCATAACTTCCCGATACGATGAACTCTGAATCACTGGATATAGCCACAGATAATACATAACTAGTGTGACCACTCATGGTCTTACAGGTACCTGTCTTGACGTCCCATAGTCTCACCGTATAATCATAACTTCCCGATACGATGAACTCTGAATCACTGGATATAGCCACAGATAATACATAACTAGTGTGACCACTCATGGTCTTACAGGTACCTGTCTTGACGTCCCATAGTCTCACCGTCTAATCTTAACTTCCCGATACGATGAACTCTGAATCACTGGATATAGCCACAGATAATACATAACTAGTGTGACCACTCATGGTCTTACAGGTACCTGTCTTGACGTCCCATAGATTCACCGTATAATCTCCACTTCCCGATACGATGAACTCTGAATCACTGGATATAGCCACAGATAATACATAATGTGTGTGACCACTCATGGTCTTACAGGTACCTGTCTTGACGTCCCATAGTCTCACCGTCTAATCTTAACTTCCCGATACGATGAACTCTGAATCACTGGATATAGCCACAGATAATACATAACTAGTGTGACCACTCATGGTCTTACAGGTACCTGTCTTGACGTCCCATAGTCTCACCGTATAATCTCCACTTCCCGATACGATGAACTCTGAATCACTGGATATAGCCACAGATAATACATAATGTGTGTGACCACTCATGGTCTTACAGGTACCTGTCTTGACGTCCCATAGTCTCACCGTATAATCATAACTTCCCGATACGATGAACTCTGAATCACTGGATATAGCCACAGATAATACATAACTAGTGTGACCACTCATGGTCTTACAGGTACCTGTCTTGACGTCCCATAGTCTCACCGTATAATCTCCACTTCCCGATACGATGAACTCTGAATCACTGGATATAGCCACAGATAATACATAACTAGTGTGACCACTCATGGTCTTACAGGTACCTGTCTTGACGTCCCATAGTCTCACCGTCTAATAATAACTTCCCGATACGATGAACTCTGAATCACTGGATATAGCCACAGATAATACATAACTAGTGTGACCACTCATGGTCTTACAGGTACCTGTCTTGACGTCCCATAGTCTCACCGTCTAATCTTAACTTCCCGATACGATGAACTCTGAATCACTGGATATAGCCACAGATAATACATAACTAGTGTGACCACTCATGGTCTTACAGGTACCTGTCTTGACGTCCCATAGTCTCACCGTATAATCTCCACTTCCCGATACGATGAACTCTGAATCACTGGATATAGCCACAGATAATACATAATGTGTGTGACCACTCATGGTCTTACAGGTACCTGTCTTGACGTCCCATAGTCTCACCGTCTAATCTTAACTTCCCGATACGATGAACTCTGAATCACTGGATATAGCCACAGATAATACATAACTAGTGTGACCACTCATGGTCTTACAGGTACCTGTCTTGACGTCCCATAGTCTCACCGTATAATCTCCACTTCCCGATACGATGAACTCTGAATCACTGGATATAGCCACAGATAATACATAATGTGTGTGACCACTCATGGTCTTACAGGTACCTGTCTTGACGTCCCATAGTCTCACCGTCTAATCTTAACTTCCCGATACGATGAACTCTGAATCACTGGATATAGCCACAGATAATACATAACTAGTGTGACCACTCATGGTCTTACAGGTACCTGTCTTGACGTCCCATAGTCTCACCGTATAATCTCCACTTCCCGATACGATGAACTCTGAATCACTGGATATAGCCACAGATAATACATAATGTGTGTGACCACTCATGGTCTTACAGGTACCTGTCTTGACGTCCCATAGTCTCACCGTCTAATCTTAACTTCCCGATACGATGAACTCTGAATCACTGGATATAGCCACAGATAATACATAACTAGTGTGACCACTCATGGTCTTACAGGTACCTGTCTTGACGTCCCATAGTCTCACCGTCTAATAATAACTTCCCGATACGATGAACTCTGAATCACTGGATATAGCCACAGATAATACATAACTAGTGTGACCACTCATGGTCTTACAGGTACCTGTCTTGACGTCCCATAGTCTCACCGTATAATCTTAACTTCCCGATACGATGAACTCTGAATCACTGGATATAGCCACAGATAATACATAACTAGTGTGACCACTCATGGTCTTACAGGTACCTGTCTTGACGTCCCATAGTCTCACCGTCTAATCTCCACTTCCCGATACGATGAACTCTGAATCACTGGATATAGCCACAGATAATACATAACTAGTGTGACCACTCATGGTCTTACAGGTACCTGTCTTGACGTCCCATAGTCTCACCGTCTAATCTCCACTTCCCGATACGATGAACTCTGAATCACTGGATATAGCCACAGATAATACATAACTAGTGTGACCACTCATGGTCTTACAGGTACCTGTCTTGACGTCCCATAGTCTCACCGTCTAATCTCCACTTCCCGATACGATGAACTCTGAATCACTGGATATAGCCACAGATAATACATAACTAGTGTGACCACTCATGGTCTTACAGGTACCTGTCTTGACGTCCCATAGTCTCACCGTATAATCTCCACTTCCCGATACGATGAACTCTGAATCACTGGATATAGCCACAGATAATACATAATGTGTGTGACCACTCATGGTCTTACAGGTACCTGTCTTGACGTCCCATAGTCTCACCGTATAATCTCCACTTCCCGATACGATGAACTCTGAATCACTGGATATAGCCACAGATAATACATAACTAGTGTGACCACTCATGGTCTTACAGGTACCTGTCTTGACGTCCCATAGTCTCACCGTATAATCATAACTTCCCGATACGATGAACTCTGAATCACTGGATATAGCCACAGATAATACATAACTAGTGTGACCACTCATGGTCTTACAGGTACCTGTCTTGACGTCCCATAGTCTCACCGTATAATCTCCACTTCCCGATACGATGAACTCTGAATCACTGGATATAGCCACAGATAATACATAATGTGTGTGACCACTCATGGTCTTACAGGTACCTGTCTTGACGTCCCATAGTCTCACCGTCTAATCTTAACTTCCCGATACGATGAACTCTGAATCACTGGATATAGCCACAGATAATACATAATGTGTGTGACCACTCATGGTCTTACAGGTACCTGTCTTGACGTCCCATAGTCTCACCGTCTAATCTCCACTTCCCGATACGATGAACTCTGAATCACTGGATATCGCCACAGATAATACATAACTAGTGTGACCACTCATGGTCTTACAGGTACCTGTCTTGACGTCCCATAGTCTCACCGTCTAATCTTAACTTCCCGATACGATGAACTCTGAATCACTGGATATAGCCACAGATAATACATAATGTGTGTGACCACTCATGGTCTTACAGGTACCTGTCTTGACGTCCCATAGTCTCACCGTCTAATCTTAACTTCCCGATACGATGAACTCTGAATCACTGGATATAGCCACAGATAATACATAACTAGTGTGACCACTCATGGTCTTACAGGTACCTGTCTTGACGTCCCATAGTCTCACCGTATAATCTCCACTTCCCGATACGATGAACTCTGAATCACTGGATATAGCCACAGATAATACATAATGTGTGTGACCACTCATGGTCTTACAGGTACCTGTCTTGACGTCCCATAGTCTCACCGTCTAATCATAACTTCCCGATACGATGAACTCTGAATCACTGGATATAGCCACAGATAATACATAACTAGTGTGACCACTCATGGTCTTACAGGTACCTGTCTTGACGTCCCATAGTCTCACCGTCTAATAATAACTTCCCGATACGATGAACTCTGAATCACTGGATATAGCCACAGATAATACATAACTAGTGTGACCACTCATGGTCTTACAGGTACCTGTCTTGACGTCCCATAGTCTCACCGTCTAATCTTAACTTCCCGATACGATGAACTCTGAATCACTGGATATAGCCACAGATAATACATAATGTGTGTGACCACTCATGGTCTCACAGGTACCTGTCTTGACGTCCCATAGTCTCACCGTCTAATCATAACTTCCCGATACGATGAACTCTGAATCACTGGATATAGCCACAGATAATACATAACTAGTGTGACCACTCATGGTCTTACAGGTACCTGTCTTGACGTCCCATAGTCTCACCGTCTAATCTCCACTTCCCGATACGATGAACTCTGAATCACTGGATATAGCCACAGATAATACATAATGTGTGTGACCACTCATGGTCTTACAGGTACCTGTCTTGACGTCCCATAGTCTCACCGTCTAATCTCCACTTCCCGATACGATGAACTCTGAATCACTGGATATAGCCACAAATAATACATAACTAGTGTGACCACTCATGGTCTTACAGGTACCTGTCTTGACGTCCCATAGTCTCACCGTATAATCATAACTTCCCGATACGATGAACTCTGAATCACTGGATATAGCCACAGATAATACATAACTAGTGTGACCACTCATGGTCTTACAGGTACCTGTCTTGACGTCCCATAGTCTCACCGAATAATCATAACTTCCCGATACGATGAACTCTGAATCACTGGATATAGCCACAGATAATACATAACTAGTGTGACCACTCATGGTCTTACAGGTACCTGTCTTGACGTCCCATAGTCTCACCGTCTAATCTTAACTTCCCGATACGATGAACTCTGAATCACTGGATATAGCCACAGATAATACATAATGTGTGTGACCACTCATGGTCTCACAGGTACCTGTCTTGACGTCCCATAGTCTCACCGTATAATCTCCACTTCCCGATACGATGAACTCTGAATCACTGGATATAGCCACAGATAATACATAATGTGTGTGACCACTCATGGTCTTACAGGTACCTGTCTTGACGTCCCATAGTCTCACCGTCTAATAATAACTTCCCGATACGATGAACTCTGAATCACTGGATATAGCCACAGATAATACATAACTAGTGTGACCACTCATGGTCTTACAGGTACCTGTCTTGACGTCCCATAGTCTCACCGTCTAATCTTAACTTCCCGATACGATGAACTCTGAATCACTGGATATAGCCACAGATAATACATAATGTGTGTGACCACTCATGGTCTCACAGGTACCTGTCTTGACGTCCCATAGTCTCACCGTCTAATCATAACTTCCCGATACGATGAACTCTGAATCACTGGATATAGCCACAGATAATACATAACTAGTGTGACCACTCATGGTCTTACAGGTACCTGTCTTGACGTCCCATAGTCTCACCGTCTAATCTCCACTTCCCGATACGATGAACTCTGAATCACTGGATATAGCCACAGATAATACATAATGTGTGTGACCACTCATGGTCTTACAGGTACCTGTCTTGACGTCCCATAGTCTCACCGTCTAATCTCCACTTCCCGATACGATGAACTCTGAATCACTGGATATAGCCACAAATAATACATAACTAGTGTGACCACTCATGGTCTTACAGGTACCTGTCTTGACGTCCCATAGTCTCACCGTATAATCATAACTTCCCGATACGATGAACTCTGAATCACTGGATATAGCCACAGATAATACATAACTAGTGTGACCACTCATGGTCTTACAGGTACCTGTCTTGACGTCCCATAGTCTCACCGAATAATCATAACTTCCCGATACGATGAACTCTGAATCACTGGATATAGCCACAGATAATACATAACTAGTGTGACCACTCATGGTCTTACAGGTACCTGTCTTGACGTCCCATAGTCTCACCGTCTAATCTTAACTTCCCGATACGATGAACTCTGAATCACTGGATATAGCCACAGATAATACATAATGTGTGTGACCACTCATGGTCTCACAGGTACCTGTCTTGACGTCCCATAGTCTCACCGTATAATCTCCACTTCCCGATACGATGAACTCTGAATCACTGGATATAGCCACAGATAATACATAATGTGTGTGACCACTCATGGTCTTACAGGTACCTGTCTTGACGTCCCATAGTCTCACCGTCTAATCATAACTTCCCGATACGATGAACTCTGAATCACTGGATATAGCCACAGATAATACATAATGTGTGTGACCACTCATGGTCTTACAGGTACCTGTCTTGACGTCCCATAGTCTCACCGTATAATCTCCACTTCCCGATACGATGAACTCTGAATCACTGGATATAGCCACAGATAATACATAATGTGTGTGACCACTCATGGTCTTACAGGTACCTGTCTTGACGTCCCATAGTCTCACCGTCTAATCTCCACTTCCCGATACGATGAACTCTGAATCACTGGATATAGCCACAGATAATACATAACTAGTGTGACCACTCATGGTCTTACAGGTACCTGTCTTGACGTCCCATAGTCTCACCGTCTAATCTTAACTTCCCGATACGATGAACTCTGAATCACTGGATATAGCCACAGATAATACATAACTAGTGTGACCACTCATGGTCTTACAGGTACCTGTCTTGACGTCCCATAGTCTCACCGTATAATCTCCACTTCCCGATACGATGAACTCTGAATCACTGGATATAGCCACAGATAATACATAATGTGTGTGACCACTCATGGTCTTACAGGTACCTGTCTTGACGTCCCATAGTCTCACCGTATAATCATAACTTCCCGATACGATGAACTCTGAATCACTGGATATAGCCACAGATAATACATAACTAGTGTGACCACTCATGGTCTTACAGGTACCTGTCTTGACGTCCCATAGTCTCACCGTCTAATCTCCACTTCCCGATACGATGAACTCTGAATCACTGGATATAGCCACAGATAATACATAACTAGTGTGACCACTCATGGTCTTACAGGTACCTGTCTTGACGTCCCATAGTCTCACCGTATAATCATAACTTCCCGATACGATGAACTCTGAATCACTGGATATCGCCACAGATAATACATAATGTGTTTGACCACTCATGGTCTCACAGGTACCTGTCTTGACGTCCCATAGTCTCACCGTATAATCTCCACTTCCCGATACGATGAACTCTGAATCACTGGATATCGCCACAGATAATACATAATGTGTTTGACCACTCATGGTCTCACAGGTACCTGTCTTGACGTCCCATAGTCTCACCGTATAATCTCCACTTCCCGATACGATGAACTCTGAATCACTGGATATAGCCACAGATAATACATAACTAGTGTGACCACTCATGGTCTTACAGGTACCTGTCTTGACGTCCCATAGTCTCACCGTATAATCATAACTTCCCGATACGATGAACTCTGAATCACTGGATATAGCCACAGATAATACATAATGTGTGTGACCACTCATGGTCTTACAGGTACCTGTCTTGACGTCCCATAGTCTCACCGTCTAATCTCCACTTCCCGATACGATGAACTCTGAATCACTGGATATATCCACAGCAGATACATAACTAGTGGGACCACTCATGATCTTACAGGTACCTGTCTTGACGTCCCATAGTCTCACCGTCTAATCTTAACTTCCCGATACGATGAACTCTGAATCACTGGATATAGCCACAGATAATACATAATGTGTGTGACCACTCATGGTCTTACAGGTACCTGTCTTGACGTCCCATAGTCTCACCGTCTAATCATAACTTCCCGATACGATGAACTCTGAATCACTGGATATAGCCACAGATAATACATAACTAGTGTGACCACTCATGGTCTTACAGGTACCTGTCTTGACGTCCCATAGTCTCACCGTATAATCTCCACTTCCCGATACGATGAACTCTGAATCACTGGATATAGCCACAGATAATACATAATGTGTGTGACCACTCATGGTCTTACAGGTACCTGTCTTGACGTTCCATAGTCTCACCGTCTAATCTTAACTTCCCGATACGATGAACTCTGAATCACTGGATATAGCCACAGATAATACATAATGTGTGTGACCACTCATGGTCTTACAGGTACCTGTCTTGACGTCCCATAGTCTCACCGTCTAATCATAACTTCCCGATACGATGAACTCTGAATCACTGGATATCGCCACAGATAATACATAATGTGTGTGACCACTCATGGTCTTACAGGTACCTGTCTTGACGTCCCATAGTCTCACCGTATAATCTCCACTTCCCGATACGATGAACTCTGAATCACTGGATATAGCCACAGATAATACATAATGTGTGTGACCACTCATGGTCTTACAGGTACCTGTCTTGACGTCCCATAGTCTCACCGTCTAATCTCCACTTCCCGATACGATGAACTCTGAATCACTGGATATCGCCACAGATAATACATAATGTGTGTGACCACTCATGGTCTTACAGGTACCTGTCTTGACGTCCCATAGTCTCACCGTCTAATCTCCACTTCCCGATACGATGAACTCTGAATCACTGGATATAGCCACAGATAATACATAATGTGTGTGACCACTCATGGTCTTACAGGTACCTGTCTTGACGTCCCATAGTCTCACCGTATAATCATAACTTCCCGATACGATGAACTCTGAATCACTGGATATAGCCACAGATAATACATAACTAGTGTGACCACTCATGGTCTTACAGGTACCTGTCTTGACGTCCCATAGTCTCACCGTATAATCTCCACTTCCCGATACGATGAACTCTGAATCACTGGATATAGCCACAGATAATACATAATGTGTGTGACCACTCATGGTCTTACAGGTACCTGTCTTGACGTCCCATAGTCTCACCGTCTAATCTTAACTTCCCGATACGATGAACTCTGAATCACTGGATATAGCCACAGATAATACATAATGTGTGTGACCACTCATGGTCTTACAGGTACCTGTCTTGACGTCCCATAGTCTCACCGTCTAATCTCCACTTCCCGATACGATGAACTCTGAATCACTGGATATAGCCACAGATAATACATAATGTGTGTGACCACTCATGGTCTTACAGGTACCTGTCTTGACGTCCCATAGTCTCACCGTCTAATCTCCACTTCCCGATACGATGAACTCTGAATCACTGGATATCGCCACAGATAATACATAATGTGTGTGACCACTCATGGTCTTACAGGTACCTGTCTTGACGTCCCATAGTCTCACCGTCTAATCTCCACTTCCCGATACGATGAACTCTGAATCACTGGATATAGCCACAGATAATACATAACTAGTGTGACCACTCATGGTCTTACAGGTACCTGTCTTGACGTCCCATAGTCTCACCGTCTAATCTCCACTTCCCGATACGATGAACTCTGAATCACTGGATATAGCCACAGATAATACATAATGTGTGTGACCACTCATGGTCTTACAGGTACCTGTCTTGACGTCCCATAGTCTCACCGTCTAATCTCCACTTCCCGATACGATGAACTCTGAATCACTGGATATAGCCACAGATAATACATAATGTGTGTGACCACTCATGGTCTTACAGGTACCTGTCTTGACGTCCCATAGTCTCACCGTCTAATCTTAACTTCCCGATACGATGAACTCTGAATCACTGGATATAGCCACAGATAATACATAATGTGTGTGACCACTCATGGTCTTACAGGTACCTGTCTTGACGTCCCATAGTCTCACCGTCTAATCATAACTTCCCGATACGATGAACTCTGAATCACTGGATATAGCCACAGATAATACATAACTAGTGTGACCACTCATGGTCTTACAGGTACCTGTCTTGACGTCCCATAGTCTCACCGTATAATCTCCACTTCCCGATACGATGAACTCTGAATCACTGGATATAGCCACAGATAATACATAATGTGTGTGACCACTCATGGTCTTACAGGTACCTGTCTTGACGTCCCATAGTCTCACCGTCTAATCTCCACTTCCCGATACGATGAACTCTGAATCACTGGATATCGCCACAGATAATACATAATGTGTGTGACCACTCATGGTCTTACAGGTACCTGTCTTGACGTCCCATAGTCTCACCGTCTAATCTCCACTTCCCGATACGATGAACTCTGAATCACTGGATATAGCCACAGATAATACATAACTAGTGTGACCACTCATGGTCTTACAGGTACCTGTCTTGACGTCCCATAGTCTCACCGTCTAATCTCCACTTCCCGATACGATGAACTCTGAATCACTGGATATAGCCACAGATGATACATAATGTGTGTGACCACTCATGGTCTTACAGGTACCTGTCTTGACGTCCCATAGTCTCACCGTCTAATCTCCACTTCCCGATACGATGAACTCTGAATCACTGGATATAGCCACAGATAATACATAATGTGTGTGACCACTCATGGTCTTACAGGTACCTGTCTTGACGTCCCATAGTCTCACCGTCTAATCTTAACTTCCCGATACGATGAACTCTGAATCACTGGATATAGCCACAGATAATACATAATGTGTGTGACCACTCATGGTCTTACAGGTACCTGTCTTGACGTCCCATAGTCTCACCGTCTAATCATAACTTCCCGATACGATGAACTCTGAATCACTGGATATAGCCACAGATAATACATAACTAGTGTGACCACTCATGGTCTTACAGGTACCTGTCTTGACGTCCCATAGTCTCACCGTATAATCTCCACTTCCCGATACGATGAACTCTGAATCACTGGATATAGCCACAGATAATACATAATGTGTGTGACCACTCATGGTCTTACAGGTACCTGTCTTGACGTCCCATAGTCTCACCGTCTAATCTTAACTTCCCGATACGATGAACTCTGAATCACTGGATATAGCCACAGATAATACATAATGTGTGTGACCACTCATGGTCTTACAGGTACCTGTCTTGACGTCCCATAGTCTCACCGTCTAATCTCCACTTCCCGATACGATGAACTCTGAATCACTGGATATAGCCACAGATAATACATAATGTGTGTGACCACTCATGGTCTTACAGGTACCTGTCTTGACGTCCCATAGTCTCACCGTCTAATCTCCACTTCCCGATACGATGAACTCTGAATCACTGGATATCGCCACAGATAATACATAATGTGTGTGACCACTCATGGTCTTACAGGTACCTGTCTTGACGTCCCATAGTCTCACCGTCTAATCTCCACTTCCCGATACGATGAACTCTGAATCACTGGATATCGCCACAGATAATACATAACTAGTGTGACCACT
This sequence comes from Loxodes magnus, assembly GCA_946699065.1. Taxonomy (NCBI): domain Eukaryota; phylum Ciliophora; class Karyorelictea; order Loxodida; family Loxodidae; genus Loxodes; species Loxodes magnus. The sequence goes on along the minus strand of CAMPDV010006219.1, from coordinate 1,615 downwards.
CATGGTCTTACAGGTACCTGTCTTGACGTCCCATAGTCTCACCGTCTAATCTCCACTTCCCGATACGATGAACTCTGAATCACTGGATATAGCCACAGATAATACATAACTAGTGTGACCACTCATGGTCTTACAGGTACCTGTCTTGACGTCCCATAGTCTCACCGTCTAATCTTAACTTCCCGATACGATGAACTCTGAATCACTGGATATAGCCACAGATAATACATAATGTGTGTGACCACTCATGGTCTTACAGGTACCTGTCTTGACGTCCCATAGTCTCACCGTCTAATCATAACTTCCCGATACGATGAACTCTGAATCACTGGATATAGCCACAGATAATACATAACTAGTGTGACCACTCATGGTCTTACAGGTACCTGTCTTGACGTCCCATAGTCTCACCGTATAATCTCCACTTCCCGATACGATGAACTCTGAATCACTGGATATAGCCACAGATAATACATAATGTGTGTGACCACTCATGGTCTTACAGGTACCTGTCTTGACGTCCCATAGTCTCACCGTCTAATCTCCACTTCCCGATACGATGAACTCTGAATCACTGGATATCGCCACAGATAATACATAATGTGTGTGACCACTCATGGTCTTACAGGTACCTGTCTTGACGTCCCATAGTCTCACCGTCTAATCTCCACTTCCCGATACGATGAACTCTGAATCACTGGATATAGCCACAGATAATACATAACTAGTGTGACCACTCATGGTCTTACAGGTACCTGTCTTGACGTCCCATAGTCTCACCGTCTAATCTCCACTTCCCGATACGATGAACTCTGAATCACTGGATATAGCCACAGATGATACATAATGTGTGTGACCACTCATGGTCTTACAGGTACCTGTCTTGACGTCCCATAGTCTCACCGTCTAATCTCCACTTCCCGATACGATGAACTCTGAATCACTGGATATAGCCACAGATAATACATAATGTGTGTGACCACTCATGGTCTTACAGGTACCTGTCTTGACGTCCCATAGTCTCACCGTCTAATCTTAACTTCCCGATACGATGAACTCTGAATCACTGGATATAGCCACAGATAATACATAATGTGTGTGACCACTCATGGTCTTACAGGTACCTGTCTTGACGTCCCATAGTCTCACCGTCTAATCATAACTTCCCGATACGATGAACTCTGAATCACTGGATATAGCCACAGATAATACATAACTAGTGTGACCACTCATGGTCTTACAGGTACCTGTCTTGACGTCCCATAGTCTCACCGTATAATCTCCACTTCCCGATACGATGAACTCTGAATCACTGGATATAGCCACAGATAATACATAATGTGTGTGACCACTCATGGTCTTACAGGTACCTGTCTTGACGTCCCATAGTCTCACCGTCTAATCTTAACTTCCCGATACGATGAACTCTGAATCACTGGATATAGCCACAGATAATACATAATGTGTGTGACCACTCATGGTCTTACAGGTACCTGTCTTGACGTCCCATAGTCTCACCGTCTAATCTCCACTTCCCGATACGATGAACTCTGAATCACTGGATATAGCCACAGATAATACATAATGTGTGTGACCACTCATGGTCTTACAGGTA